>MU260378.1:0-7500 GCA_020310875.1 Ceratopteris richardii
AAATTCTTAGCTAGATCTAATTTAAATTCTTTGCATTGCTTAGATAATGGTCATATTCATTGGTCTTCTTTCAAAACGGCCTTAGTTAATACTCATTACACTAATAATTCAATAAAAGCTCTTCTTCGTTTAAGGCGTTTAAGAAAAAAGCATTTGCATGAAGATAATCCTTTAAGTCCAATTCATTGTTCACAAGTCATTTATGTGATCTATAATATTTACGATAGTTCATTTTTATATGTTGGTCAAACTTTTAGGACTGCATTTATTCGTTTCAAGAGCATGTTAGAGAAGCTAGGAAAATTCATTCCAAAAGAATTTTAATTGAAAAAGTAAAACCTCTTTATGCATCCATAGCAAAATACGGTTTTGAATCGTTTCGTTGTTTTCCTATTGAACACATAGAAGGTAATTTTAGAAACTCTAAAGAGTTTTACAAAGCAGCTTTGCCTAGGGAGTTATTTTGGATGCGAACTTTACATACCTTCTTTCCTAAAGGCTTCAATTTAGAAGGAAAATCTAGCCTTCGTAAGAGTAAATCTATCAATAAGAAAACTCCTATGTTATGGCGTAGATACCCAAAACTTTCCTCAACTGTCCAATCTTCTCAACATACAGAAATTTGGGTTCCACATCATAATATTAATATTTCTATTTCCTCTCCCAATAGGTCCCTTAGTTCTTGCTATAGATTAGACTCTTCTCATGAGGATTTCCCATCATCATCTTCTAATGAACATTTGTTTAACTCTTTGGCTGATCAATCTCTTAAGTTTAGTGATTTTAAAAGAAGATTAATTTTCTTGGATAGAATTATGCAAGAGGGGTCTTTTTCTTTCAAAATCTTTGAAAAGTATAACAAAAGAGTCCTCTTTAAACTTCTATATATCTTGGAAAATTTCTCTCATGAGGATTTGAGTCTTAGAAAATCCCATAGTTTTCAACTTCGAATTCTCATATCCAAATTTGTAAAATCCTCTTGTGTTTCTCATAATCCTTTGATTTCAAGAAGAGTTTTACTAATTACTATCTTTACTTCTCCAGAAATGGATAAAGTTGGTTTGAACTCTATTTTGAAATCAAAAGAAGTGATAGAATCTCTTCCTTCTTATGATAGAAAGCTTTGGGTCCATCCTTTGGTTACATACAAATATTTGAAAACTTTGGGTCAAAAAGCTTTCAATTACAATGATATTGGAAGAAATATGAGAGAGAAAGATAGATTGTCGATTTCTAGAAGATCTTGTTGTTGCAATAATGGTTCCTTTTCCTCTTTCGTAAACAAGGATCTGGGTCATATAGTTTCTGCCGATTGTTCTATTCTTCCTACTAGTAGCTTGAAAGAACTTTTTTCTAGAGGAACAAAATATAGACTTCATACCTCTAAGGATGCTTGCATCCTTAAAGATATAGAAAAGGGCATTGATAATTTCATTCTAAAATTTGAAGAATCTTTAGGTATTCGTGGAATTTTTACACATTGGAAATCAATAGTAATGAAGAAAGTTTCTATGAAGGTTGATATGGCTTTAGGGAGGAATTCCCCTTCATTAGATAGCTTATCTGTAAGTGATTTGACCTCACTAAAATATTTTCATAGAAACTTTGTGATTTCTTATGTGGATAAATGTCCAAATAATTTTGTTTTTACTTGTAAAAAAGTTTTATGTAGAGTGTCTTATGAAAGAAACTCAGTCCTCTACATATCAATTTTGCAATGTTTCTTCTGGAGAAGTTATTTCAAGTCATCAAGATTTTTGTAAATCTTATGGTTTCAAATTGTATCAAAATTTACCTTTTTTATATACGGTTTGGAAATTCCATAAGAACCCCATCAAACCGAGATTTATAGCTGCATCTTGTAATACTTCTCTCACGGATGTTTCCAAATGGTTAAGCAATTGTTTGAAAGCCATTTTACCTACTATTCATGATATTTGGAAGGAATTACTCAAAGATGCAGATGTGCCAACTTCCTCTAGTTGGATATTAGATAATTCTCTAGGTGTTGTTCCTGTAATAAAGTCTCTCGACTCTTCAAGAACTATAGAAGAAAAATCTGTTCCTTTGGGGCTTCAAACTTTTGACTTCACCCCTTTGTATACAAATATGTGACGGCCCTGTATTTCTATCCAGCCCATCTTGGTGCTTGGGTGGTATTCCCTGCTGCGCCGAATTGTGCGCAACTATAAGGGGAGTGGGTTCCGTGACATCCTCTGCACGGCGGACCGGACTGGAGTGCCTCCAACGTGCGGGCTAAGAAGCACTATGGACGTAGGTGCCGAGCCTTCCCTTCCTCACCGTTTTGGAGAACGTCGGTTGTCTCTAGAATCGTGGATAGATGCCCGGTAACGGGAGCGTCCCCCGCCACGTCTCGGCGGGGTCTTGGGTCCCTTGACGGTTATGAGCCGTGAGGTTGGCACGCCTAGGGCGGCCACCTCGTATCTTCGGGTTGAGGTCCCTTTGGGGTTTGCTTGAGCATGACGGCCTCCCCGTTTCGGTTTAGGACTAAACGTCCGCTCCGCACTTGGTTGTGCGTTTCATCGTTTGACGGTGCCCCGCGAGAACGCGTTTGTCTACGTGCTGCCGTTCTCAACTACTTGGGGAATTTCTAAGTCGCTTCCGCATGCGTAGGCCTTCGGGCCGTTCTATCTTTGTTTGTAAGCTTCCGCGCGTTTATCTTTGGAGTCCCTTCGTTTCGGGTTACTCTCGGGCAAAGGCCCTTTGGACGTCCCTTCGCGCAAGCTCAAGTTTCAAGCGGGTTCGAGCCGATGGGCTGCCCCTTGGACTTGGGTTTGCAACCTTGTACTTCACAGTTGGTATCAGAGCTTCGGCTCTGTGGGTCGGGTGCGTGTGAGCCGTCGGCGGTGCCATGGACGGGCCGTCGGCAATGGGCAGAAAATTCAGTTTTGGAAAAACGGTGCATGCCGGCGGAGACGGGCCTCGTGTGGGACGTCGGCCGTTTGGCAAAATTTCAGAAAATTTTTTCTTATGACATTTGAGCTGCAAGTGGGCCGTTCGGCTTCGGGCCGTCGGTAAAGGCATGGTTCTTGGCAGCGGATCGGTTCTTAAGGCCCGGGTGGCAACGGGTCATGGGGCGGAGTGGCAGCCGTCTCATCGTTTTTGGATCCTAAGTGAAAGGCACTTCTATTCGCCCAGTTATGTGTTTGTGGGCTTGGCCTTCGGGCCTCCCTCTCCCGATCGTATCCCTCTTAGGCTGGACCAGTGTGGCTACGGCCCCGTTTTCCCCCTTTTGAGGAGGGAGGTATATCCTCCATTGACTGGCAAGGTTGCCGTGTGAAGCCGGGTAGGAGTAACGCGGTAAGTCGCCCCGCGCCGTAAGTCGTGAACCACTGGGAAGGGCTTCTACCGTCCGCGCGTAGCACATCTCCACGGGAGTGACACTAGGCGGTGCCGTCGGGCCTCTCCTCGCGAGGGCTCGGACCGGCTCTTGTGCAAGAAAAACTTCAGTTTTGGGTGTGTGGGCAAGTTGGTCCCCTCCCTCTCATTTTGTGGGCTGCCGGTACAAGTTTCTTAACAGTTTTTTATGCATTTTGCAAGTGGGATTTGGGGGAGAAAATGGAATCGCTCAGCTTTGTGCTTGTGCCCCCTCATTCTACCTAACTTAAGGATGTACCATGTCAAGTTTGAGAGAATTTGGAGAGGCGCTTCATAGGCCTCGGAGCCCGCGAAGTTTCGGGCAGATTTCGGTTATAACAGTTTGGGAACAAGTAAGTGTGCCGCCCCGATTCCACTTTGTGCTAGAAAAGTCTTGACCCTTATGTTGGGTGTTCCGCGATCTTTGGTGAGGCTATGGAAGCCGAACCGTCGGTTAGCTTGTGCGCTCCGAGTGTAGGAGTGTGTTTTCGGATGGAAAAGGTTGCGCGGGCCGGCGGGTTGGACATGGTCCTTCCGTGCGGGCCGTCTCTTGGTATCGCGCCTGCGGGTCTCCATGAAGCCGGGGCTAGTTGTGTGGGCCGTCGGGTTGAACATGGTTCTCCCGTTCGGGCCATCTTTGGGTTTGGCCATGCTCGCGGGTCCTTCTAAGGTCGGGGCAAGTTTATGGCCGTTTCGGTGCGTCGCGCCCGCGGGTCCTCTCAAGGCCGGGGCTTGTGTGTTGGTTGACCGGCGGGCTTGGACTTGGGTTCCTCCCCGTTCGTGTCGGTTCGTGGTAAGCGCCCGCGGGTCCTCGTAAGGCCGGGGCAAAGTTGTGTGTTGGTTGGCCGGCGGGCTTGGATTTGGATTCCTCCCCGTTCGTGTCATTGTGGGTGAGCGCCCGTGTGTGGGCTTGGCCGTCGGGTTGGACTTGGTTTCCTCCCGATTGTGCATCTTGAGGTTTACGTGCCCGCGGCTTCCCGTTAGAGGCCGGGGCAAGTTTGGGTAAAGAAAAAGGCTATGCCGGCGGGCAGTGACGTTGAGGTTCCCCTCGCGCGGCTAGCAAGTTTGGCAAAGGTTAAGTGTGAGCGGCCGACGGGCAGTGACGTTTAGGTCCCCCTCGTGCGGTCCGCGCCTGCGGGTTCCTTCGAGACCGAGGCAAAGTTGGAAAAAGGGAAAAAGGCTATGCCGGCGGGCAGTGACGTTGAGGTCCCCCTCGCGCGGCTAGCATGTTGGCAAAGGATAAGTGTGAGCGGCCGACGGGCAGTGACGTTTAGGTCCCCCTCGTGCGGTCCGCGCCTGCGGGTTCCTTCGAGACCGAGGCAAAGTTGGAAAAGGGAAAAGGCAACCCACCGGCGGGCAGTGACGTCTAGGTCCCCCTCGCGCGGTTGGGCAGTAGAAATGGGAAAAGCGAGTCCGCGGGTTCCTTCGAGACCGGGACAAGGTAGCGTGGTCGACGGGTAGTGACGTTAAGGTCCCCCTCGTTCGATGCACTAGGTCGGCAAGTCGCTCGCGGGATCTTCGGGACCGGAGCAAGTGTGTGGGTTGGGCAGACGGGCAGTGACAATGATAGGTCCCTCTCTCGTTCTGTACCTTGGTGTGTTGAGTCCGCGGGTTCCGTTGAGACCGGGACAAGTGTGTGGGTGTGGCCGGCGAGTGTGGCTGGGATCCCCTCATCCGTGCCTTTTGTGTGAGCCGCCTGCGGGTCCCGGTAGAGGCCGAGGCTTATGTGCTTGGGTAGCTCGTGGTGTGCCTTCGGGGCCCGAGTTATCGTTTCGGAAAGGTTGGCCGACGCAAGAGTAAGCCGCTATGCGCAGTGCGATCGTGCCTTTGGTACGCAAAGCTTGTGGGCCGACGATAGGCTTGTTTTGGTTGAGGTGGGAATTGCCAAGGAGCGCATGATGGGCGTGTGCTAGGCGGATGTAATGGGATCCGTCGCCTCTTGGTGATTGGTTTTGCAAGGCTGAAAATATGGCGGGTGTGTGGAACGGTTTGAGACGGCCGTGTCCATCACATAAGGTGATTTTCAGGAACTTGGCTAGCATGTTGTAAGTCGCGCGTTCGCCGCATGTCTATGCCTTCGTTATGTAAAGCTTGAGGGCCGCCGATAGGCCTCTCTTTTGGTGGGATTCGCCTTGGCGGGTGTAGGGGCGCCGTGCCTTGGTGATTTTGGACGTTGGAATGGAAACAACGGGTTGTGTGTGTGGAGTGGCAGCGAGGCCTCGTCCACCACAATGTTTTTGGGTTTGACCCTCGTTTGCATATCAGCCCGGGAAGGGGCATTCTTGTTCTCTTTGAGAACGGCTTAGTGTCATTTTGCACTAAGTTTTTATCTTCGGTTTGGAAAGGCCCATCCTGTTGCACGGCAACAAAGGGCAATGTCTTCGGACATCGGCTTGAAGTCTTGATGCGTCAAGCTTCACGCTTTATGGAAAGGAAAGGCCCATTCTTATCGCAGGGCGATAAAGGGGCAAAATGAACGTCCGGATTGCGACTTGACTCTAGGGGATTGATCACCCTCTTCATGATAAGAGTTGTCTTGGATTTTCCAAGTGCTAAGGCCCAAATCTATCGTATGGACGATACATGGGCAAGGAACCGTTCATAAGCGAATTGAGTTGGATGGACTGGCCATCTATCTTGACGATAGGATCTCTTTGAAGGTTCTTGGACATAAGTTCGCATTTAGCCCAACAAGAGGCAAAGCGTTTTGACCCAAACTGCGAGGTCCCCTTAAGTGCAAAATTTGGCTCATGTGGAGCTTGACTTTGTCCCGATGCAGTCGGAGTGGGGCAAGTCATCTTCTTCGTAGTCCCTTTGCTTCGAGCCAAACCAGCGGTGTTAGGTTCGCACCTCTTGCACAAGTAAGTTTCCCTTAGATATGTTTTTGCACGACAACCCATGGTTATAAGGACACTGCTCCAACCTTTGAGAGTAAGAACACCATGCAGAGTCATAAAAGCCATTTCACGAAACGTCACCCCTGCAGCTACACCGTAAACAGGATTAAGTTAGCACCTGTAGGTGAACTTCTCGAGGACGAGAAGTCTGTTGAAGAGGGGGTGAATATGTGACGGCCCTGTATTAAGTTAGATTTGAATCATTTAAAACATAGAATTTCTTCTTTAGTTAGGAAAATTGTAAGGCTCTTTTGGTAGAAAAATCTGCATTACATTTTGATTATTTATGGTTGAAATCCAAGTCTGTAGATATAGATAGTAAAAAGAAACGTTACACTAGAATAGTAGATGAAACCGACATTCTTCTTTGGTTAGAGTTTCTTTTAGAAAACTTGTATATTTCAGTTGGTGATACTTTATTCAAACAATGTATTGGAATTCTTATGGGTACAAATTGTGCTGTCTTTCTTGCGAATTTTTATCTTTTTACTTATGAATTTGAATTTATGGAAAGGCTTGTTTTAGCTAATACCTGTCCTATCATTATACACAAACTTTCTAATATTAGACGCTTTGTAGATGATCTGTTTGTTCCTGATTTTAGTTCTTTTCAAGATTTTATGTATTTAGACAATGATGCTTTTGGTGGTGGTATTTATCCCAAAAATTTTTGTGAGCTGAATTGTACTTCACATGGTGATTCTTGTGCTTTTCTAGATCTAAAAATATTTCAGTCTCCTTTTGGTTTGGAAGTAGTCATTTATGATAAAAGATTAGAACCGGAATTTGCTAGCATTAACATGATACGTATGCCTCATATTGATTCAAATATTTCTCATTTAGCAAAGTACGGCGTTGTTTGCTCTCAATTGTTTAGATTTTCTCGTCTATGTTCAAGCTTGTCTTCATTTGTAATTCAATGTTGTCAACTAATTTCTTTGCTTGTCCAAAAAGGGTATTTATTCAAGAAAGTTTCAAAGAAGGTAAGGACTTTCTTACTTCGTAACAAGTTCATTTATGGTTCTTCTTCTTTTCATGTGTTCAAATTAATCATTAGTAAATTCAATAGAAAAGGGGAACACTATTTGGGTTAATGATAAGGTATTTTGTGGTTCCTCCCCCCCCCCCCCCCCCCCCTCCCCCTCCTTCTTTTTCACTCTCTATTTATAGCTTCTTTCTAGTCTTTTGTTTCTTTTATGTTTTTTTTTATTATTATTATTATTAT
>MU260378.1:15000-32500 GCA_020310875.1 Ceratopteris richardii
AGAGAGAGAGAGAGAGAGAGAGAGAGAGAGAGAGAGAGAGAGAGAGAGAGAGAGAGAGAGAGAGAGAGAGTGAGAGAGAGAGAGAGAGAGAGAGAGAGAGAGAGAGAGAGAGAGAGAGAGAGAGAGAGAGAGAGAGAGAGAGAGAGAGAGAGAGAGAGAGAGAGAGAGAGAGAGAGAGAGAGAGAGAGAGAGAGAGAGAGAGAGAGAGAGAGAGAGAGAGAGAGAGAGAGAGAGAGAGAGAGAGAGAGAGAAAGAGAGACTTTTTAACGTCTATAAGAGGCCAAAATCGGCCTATGAGACAAAACATATACATCAGTATGATCCAATCCACTGTGATCCCAAAACGAAAATAAAGTGTGAGTATCGCAAACGGGTATAAATGGAGTGGATAGTAACTGGCATCAAGGGTGTGGGGTGCTATGGGTATGCACTCTATATGCTCAATGGGTGAGATACAAATATGATATGCATAGGGAGGGGAGGCTCGATGGTATCACAACCCACTAAATGCCTGGAGTGGGTGTAGGATATAATGCATTGGTGGGTAACCCATCATGGAGATCCTCAAAATGCTCTGAACGTCCAAATCGATAGAGGTGCGCGGCTGACGTCTCCGTATCTCCATGTCATGGCGTGCGTGAATCGCCTAAATCTCTCTCTGATGTTGGGGGGGGGGGAGAGAGAGAGAGAGAGAGAGAGAGAGAGAGAGAGAGGAGAGAGAGAGAGAGAGAGAGAGAGAGAGAGAGAGAGAGAGAGAGAGAGAGAGAGAGAGAGAGAGAGAGAGAGAGAGAGAGAGAGAGAGAGAGAGAGAGAGAGAGAGAGAGAGAGAGAGAGAGAGAGAGTGTGTTTTTACGTCTATTAGGAGGCCGAACTCGGCCTATGAGACAAATCAATGTACATGGGTGTATCTTCTGTCAATCGGAAAAGATAGAAGTACTGAAAAAAGATGGCAAGGCTGATATAGATCTCTGTAGTATGCATGTAGAGATACCCATGAAAGTGGGAGGGGGGGGAGGGTGAATGAAGAGAGAGAGAGAGAGAGAGAGAGAGAGAGAGAGAGAGAGAGAGAGAGAGAGAGAGAGAGAGAGAGAGAGAGAGGAGAGAGAGAGAGAGAGAGAGAGAGAGAGAGAGAGAGAGAGAGAGAGAGAGAGAGAGAGAGAGAGAGAGAGAGATGAGAGAGAGAGAGAGAGAGAAAGTCATATTAACGTCTTCTGGATGCCAAACTTGGCCTATGAGACAAAAACCATGTACAAGTGTAGTAACCCTCTGTAGAAGATAAAATGAAATAAAAAGTATATCGCTACACAAAGCTATATAGGGCTGGAAAAGGCTGGGGAGACGTGGCTCTGACTCTGCAGATAGTGGCCACCTAATACATGGGGGGATCCAAAATGTGAGTAAAACGCCCTAGCTACTGGTGATGGGTGGAGGTGGGTGTAGTATGTGGTACATCGGTGGTGGTCTGAGTGCCTCTTGAAGGAAGACAACCCAGGGGGTGGTGGTACGCCTATGCTCCATCATGTGGTCGTTAGGCAGTCTTGATGCGTGAGATATCCTCTTGATATAGTCGTGGTCGACGATATCCGCCCATGCGTGGTCGGCGCCGTGCTCTCTGTGCTGCTGCCTGGTGTAGCGTGAGCCCTATAGATGGACCTCTCTGATGTAGCTCAACTCGTTGAAAGAACTGCTTAATGGTCCGCTGGGTACTCACCCGTGGCTGATGTATGGGCTGTAGTGATTGCTCTCGCCTCTCGTATGCTGCTGTGAGAAAGCGTCCGAAGTGTCTCTGGTCTCCCATAGTCATGCACAGCTGGAATGACTCCTCGATCTGGAACTGTGCTCGTAGGTCTAAGTATGCTGGACATCTGATAACAAAATGCTCCTCACTCTCTACCTCTGTCTGGCATACTGGGCACCACCTCTCCTCACGTGGGACTCCCGTGGACCGATCCCTCTCAATCTCGAGCTGATGTGATGAAACCCGGAGCTGCCCATTGACGACTCGTAGGTGGTGGGGAAGGTAGGTCTGCATGTATCTCGAAATCTCGATGAAGCTCGTGCCCGATATATGTAGAAAATGCTCGCGGTAGTAGAGCATTTTCGGTGGCAATGTACCCCTAGGGCTCACCCATGTCCTCTGTATGTATGTATGCCATATCTCCTGACGAATGATCCTATTCCTCTCTTGATGAGAGAGCGAGTAGGTGGGTGCATGAGAGTCGTACTGTAGTGGTGGTAGCCTGTCTATGTCAAAGCCATGGTGGGCAAGCCAATCTCGTGTCTGTGCATACCATGAGGAGGTGTCGCTTGCTAATGCCATATCACGTGATGCCTCGAAAGCACGATAAGCAATGCGCTCTGTATCCATGCTCCGAAGTCTGTGTAATAGGCATACTGTCTGGAATAGTGCCTCAACTAGCATCGGTGGTGCAGCGAGCTCTGCTCTAATGATATCATGTAGTACTGAAGGCTTGCTGCGGATAAGTTTGATAATCATGAGGAGAGAGAGAAAGAAAGTGTTTTTACGTCTATTAGGAGGCCGAACTCGGCCTATGAGACAAATCGATGTACATGGGTGTATCTTCTGTCAATCAGAAAAGATAAAAGTGCTGAAAAGAAACTGGTTAAGCTGATATAGATCTCCGTAGTATGCATGTGGGGATACCCATGAAAATGGTGGGGGGTGTATGGAGTGCGATATCTATGATAGTCTATATGCAAAAGGGTAGTACAACAACCATGAGAATGCATCTAAGACTACTAGCTCCATCCTGTGCTAGTGGGTGGGTGTAATATGTGATACATAGGTGGAGGTGGAGTCAGGGCCACCCTGATGGCTGCAACGGGATCGGCCATCATCTGGGATCGTCTCTCCTCCATGGCGCGATGGTCACAAGCCTGGATCTCCGCAATCTGGTGTCGGTGAAGTCTCGGGGCCCGATATCCTATAGCACGGGGTCGTCTCCTAGCTCGAGATATCTGAGCCTGCTGAAGAGTCACCCCGCTCGGTGTGTGGGCTGAGGGGGGGAGGGCTGCAGCACGTCGTGGAATAAAGAAGTCAGTGAGCTGACTCTGTCTCCCTCCTGTATGGAGTGCTACAGTAGGCTGGAGTAGGGAATCTCTGTGACTTTGTATCTCTAGTAAGAATCGCCCGAGCTGTCGCTGGTCTCTAGAGTCCATGATCTCTCGGAGGGTGGGCTGCCCTGCAAACAGAGTCTCGTATCTGCCTCTGATGCCATCATATGCGCTACATCTGCATACAAAGTGCTCCTCATCCTCCATCTCTACTCTGCATACTCTGCATATCCGCTCCTCTCTGGGAATGTCTGCGGCTCTGCCCGTCTCAATCTCGAGTCGGCGTGATGAGACTCTCAGCTGGCCAATCGCTACCCTCGAGCTATGAGGCATGTGAGTATCCATGTAGCGTGGTCGCTGGATGAAACCGTCAGCTAGTATGTCTATGAACTGGTCTCGATAGTGCGATAGTCTCGATCCCATGTGTGGTGTGTGCCATGTCTGACTAATGTAGAGCTGCCAGAGATCCTGTCTGAGCACAACATTCCTCTCACGACGAGAGAGGTGGATGTGAGGTGAGTCTGGGTCATACTGAAAAGGCGGCAATCTGTCCATATCAAGTCCATGACTATCAAACCAGACTCTAACCTGAGTGTACCAAGCTCTCTCATATCCTGACTCTGATATCTGTATAGATGCCTCAAGAGCTCTGTGTGTGAGTCTATCTGTAGGGAGGTTCCTAATCCTCTGAATAAAGCAGATAGTCTGGAATAGTGCCTCTACTGCCATGGGTGGTGCAGCTAGCTCTTCCCTGATGATGTCATGTGGCACCGACTGTTTCCCACGAAATAATCGCGAGATCATACGTACCTGTGGCCTCTCGATCGCACTCCACTGGGTGACTGTGAGACCTGGGGCCCAAACCATCGCAGCATACATCATAGCTGGTCTGACCAGTGTGTCAAATAGCCAGCCCTTCATGCGGGGCTCCTGGAAGTGTGCTTGGTGACATCTCCGCTCTAACATGGCTAAAGCTGCATATCCGCGTGTGAGTCTATCGGTGGCTGCCTGTCTCATGCTGAAGGGGCTAGGCAAGCTCGTGAATGTGACTCCGAGATAGACATAGGAAGTGACCACCTCAATCTGTCCACCACCAGCTCTGAATCCTGCTCCATTCCTCACCATGGGGGAGGTGTGGAAGATCATGACCTTGGTCTTGCCAAGGTTTACTGTCAAGCCCGTCTGTGTACAAAACTCATCCAGGGCCTCAAGGTGGCGCTGTAATCCCTCGGGTGACTCTGAAATCAAGACAATGTCATCGGCATATAATAAAATGTGGACATGTGTACCTGCGAGGTCTGCACCCTCTCCTCCAGCTCGGAGAATGTAGTCCTCAATCTCGTCAATGTAGAGACCAAATAGAGTGGGAGAGAGCGGGCAGCCTTGCTTAACACCGATGGTGCTAGCAATGGCCTCAGACATACCTCCTGGACACCGTACCCTCCCAGTCACTCTGCTCATAGAGTGCATAGATGGCCCAAATCATCCCTGATGGTACTCCCAAGCTCTGGAGGCGTTGGAAGAGCCTCTCCCGCGGCACTGTATCAAAAGCTTTGCGGAAGTCCACAAAGCAGCAATATAGCCTCTTCTTCCGCATCCTTGCCCCATCAATGAGGCAGCGCAGAATGAAGATGTGATCAATAGTAGAGAAAGCTCGTCGAAAACCTGCCTGGCCTGGTGCTCGTAGCCCCTCAGTCTCTGCATATGAGCTGAGCTCTGCCTCAAGTATGGCACCGTATAGTTTGGCCATGGTGTGGCCAATCATGATGGTCCTGTAGTTCCCTGGATCCAGGGTGTCGCCAGATTTGTGGATAGGCACAATGGTGTGCCTAGTCCACTCCTCTGGGAAGCCCTCTCCTATAGCACGGTTGAAGACATGTGCAATCAACGGGGCTATAGTGGAGGCTGCATATATGAGATGCTCGCTCTGCAATCCCGCGTGGTCTGTCGAACGTCCATGTCGCAGTCGTCGTATGGCCCTCTCAACCATCTTTGCTGTGAAGAGAGAAGAACTAGTAGGGCGAGCCTCAAGTGGCTGGGGAATGGGAGGCTTCCTAGGTACCTCATATAACCTCTGAGCATAATCATGCCATGTGTGTGGGTCTCCAATAGGTGTGGTCGGGCGTGGCTCTCGTAGGCTGTGCCATGCTGCAGCACTGTCCATACTCATAAAGAGATGGTAAGAGAGAGAGAGAGAGAGAGAGAGAGAGAGAGAGAGAGAGAGAGAGAGAGAGAGAGAGAGAGAGAGAGAGAGAGAGAGAGAGAGAGAGAGAGAGAGAGAGAGAGAGAGAGAGAGAGAGAGAGAGAGAGAGAGAGAGAGAGAGAGAGAGAGAGAGAGAGAGAGAGAGAGAGAGAGAGAGAGAGAGAGAGAGAGAGAGAGAGAGAGAGAGTATTGTACCCTTTGCTTTTCTTTTGATCTTGAAGATCACCATTAAGAGAGCTGTCTTCATATCTAATAGGTATAGTTTTCAATCAAAGAATGCAACAAGAGAAAGAACAATCTTGACTCTGTTCATTCTAGAAGTAGGTGCAAATGTGTTATCATAGTCGATACCTTTGTTTTATGCGTAACTTTTGACAACTAAGCTTGATTTATACTAAGCTTGATTTATACTTGTATATTGTGTCATTTGGTTTTCTTTTGATCTTGAAGATTTACTTAACACGAATAGCTTTCTTATCTTTTAGTAACTCACAAATCTTCCATGTTTGATTTTGTGAATAGAATCAATCTCCTCCTACATCGTTTTCTTCCAAAGAGGACTTTGTAATACAATTTTGACACTAGCAGGGTCATTCTCAACTTCATTCTGAACTGAAGTAAGAGCAAGAATCTCATGAATCTCAAAAGGTTCTGCATAATTTACGTGATCTGCACAATCTTTCTTAGTTTGACATCTTGTCCTTCATGTGAAGTTTTCTATACCACTATCCTGCACTATTTATAAGAATGTCTTTGGAAGTGTCTTGAAAACAGGTGGGACATCTTGTTCCTCAGTAGCTTTTTCCTCTGGAGCTCTTGAGGTTTCTCCAACTTCATAAGTTGGTATGTCAAGGGGTTGTGTAGGAATAGGAGAGGGTGGTGTAGATAGTGGTGAATTTATAGTAGGATTTAGAACTTTCTCTTTGCCCTTATCAGCAAAAACCTTAAGGGTTTGAGAAGGTTGATCATCTCCCCTGCATGGTTGAATGTAAGAATCCAAGTTTCTTTTGAAAAATGTATAGTCACGAACTTTAATTAAAGCTGGAATTTTTGCATGTTCATTATAAATTTGATTTGTACTACATATGCATTGCATGAGAGTAGGACTTGTTTCTGGTACATAGAATATTTAGTCTTTGCTTTCAATTGCATAACCAATAAAAACAGCTTTGATGGCTTTCACACCAAGCTCACCATGATCTTTTTTTTCAATGTGAACATAAGAGGAAAAACTAAAAACTTTGAAATAATTCACGTTAGGCTTCTTATCATAATATGGTTCATAAGGTGTGATCATAGTTGTTTCTGACGGGTTTCTGACTTCTGACTTCTGACTTTTTCTCGACGTCTGACGAGTAAGGTGAGAGAACATTATCTTAATCATATTTGATGTTAGAATCATGCACTGATAGTGTGACAGTGTGACCATAGTAGAATGGTGCATACACATTACCAATGACAATCAGATAAGTACAAAAACATCATTCATCATTCATGAATGATAATACATCAAAAAAGTGAGGATTCAAGACTAAAGATGATGACTATCAAGTAAGATAAAGATAAAACTCAAGTAGCTCAAAATAGACCTAGTATGTGGCACATCATATAGGTAAAAGGCCGTATGGATGTATGATAAATCATGATAAATTGAGAGAATATCACACATACCTCATCCACTACATATCACATGATGATGTTCAGTCAACATTGTGATTGATAATGTCACATAGTACAATGTATTATGTATACACTTGTTCAATTGTGAGAGGAGGCTCGTATGCACACTTTTAAATGTTAATTCAGTCCACTGGCCACGAGTACTGCCATGGCCTTTGTCTGCTACAACTTACGAATACAACTTCAGTCTTCACATTGCTATGTCAAAAGTGCAGCATGTCAGCACCTAATCAAAGAATTATAGGCTACATGATATATCATAATTCATATGCATGTATAAAGACATGTATACTATATACATACATACATCTAAACCAAAGAACCCTATGGCAAGGTGAAAGATGCAACAGAGAAAATTCTATCATCCATGACATTCATATAACTGCTGTATGACAAATTAGATGTATGCTGCAGCATATGAATGGTACAAAATTGAAAACTGGAATCCATATGGACAGGACTCAAGAGTTGACAAATCCAAGCCCCTAATTCACCTACTGCTACAGCATAATGTGGGCCAAGTTCCAAGTTCCAACAACCCTTGAATCTTGATTCATTCAAGCTTCAGCCTTCCAAACAATTGAACAACAGCTATAGTATGTACCAGCTCAATAATCACTGACAAGTTTGATTCCTCCCATATACAAACTTCCTATCATAAATCACAATTGCACAGCTGTATATACATGTGATGAACTGCACAGGGACGAAATAACATGGATGAATGATGATATACACATGTACAAACATAGATTCATAGCTATTAAGAAAGCCTACAGCTTCAGGCACCTTAAAAAAAAGGGTAAGTAGCTTCAGGCTTCTCTGTTAAATACCTTATGTATTTTCAGCTTTGCCCTTTCATAGTTAACCTGAGGGATTTTAGGGCTCAGATTTCAACATTTCAGGCAAACATAAGAGTGCTCTGCTGTTGGGTATGCAAGCAAGGCAAAGAGGATCCAGCTCATGTATGTGTGCAGGTAAAAATGAGCAAAACTGGAAAGTCCAGGGTAAAAATTATGTATAAAAAGTACACCTGCAATAGTCACGCAGTAACGAGTCAGCTATAGCCGTCAGCTACCCGAAGTCAGTAACATCCGCTAAGGTTTACCATTTTTGGAACATAAAGAGCATTAGAAATAGTGATTTTTTTTGGCCTTCGCTTGACTTTAAAGTAACTTCTCCAACATCAATGACATGTAATTCATCACCATTTGCATAGTCACCCTTCTACTGTCTACATGTAGAATTAGTAAGGGAAGAAAATAGTTCATTGCAACTTGTCATGTGCTTAGTAGCTCCAAATAAAAAATCCAAGGATTTTTAGAGATTGCATATAATGGTGCTTGATTAAAAGCCATTTCTTCAATACTAACACATGCACAATATTCTTCATTTGAAGACTTAGGTTTTGAACCATCTTCAATATTATTACCTGAAGCTCTTTTCTTCTCATTTAAAATCCTCTTTTTACATTCTGCTATAAAATGATTTGGTTTCTTGCAATAATGACATATACCTTTCTTTGAAGTGGATGTAAGTGAAGTAGACTTTTCTTTAAGTGTAGAAGTAGTTAAAGTGATAAGATGTAAAAGATGGCTTTGAAGTAGATGACTTCCTTCCCTTTTTTTTTTCCTTTGCTGAATCCTTTCTCCTTTTTTTTTGGGGTAATTACCTTCTTCTTCTTTCCTTGGGATGATGATACTATGGTTTCATCATTGTCTTCTATACTCTTCTACTGTTCTTTATCTTGAAGTAACAAGAATTACAACTCTTCAAATGATATTTCTCTATCTTTTGTAGCAAGAGAAAGAGAAGTAACAAAAGAAAGATATGTAGATGGACACGAATTTGTAGAGTATTTACCATCTCTTCATCAGATATGCTAACTTCAACATTAAGATGTTGATTACTTAAATCTTTAAGTTTCAAAACATATGGTTGATTTGACTCACCAACTTTCCTTATTGTGTTGGCTAGTTGTCTTCTTAAATGAGCGTTGCTTGCAAGATTTTTGCTTTGAAACAGATTCTCTATCTCCAACCACGTCCGACGAGAGGTTCTGCATGACGTGATTTGAGGAATGATACGATGCTTCACTCCCATAGCAATGAGTGAGAGTGCTTGTGCATTTGTCTAGAATCCCATCTCGACTCCTCTTCTATAGGAAGTAACTTGAGAATAATGAGAGGACCTCTTCCTCCTCTTCTTCTTCAAACACCTGTTGAGAAGACATTTGAGGAGTTGGTTGCTTGGATAAAGAATCAACATTCTCTATAGCTTGTCTTGGCCTAGGGTACTTGCCATTGACAATATTCCCTAAGTCCTTAGAAACTAACAAGTTCGTCATCACGAAGCTCCACATTGCATAATTAGACATTCCATCAATCTTGTCTTCTTGTTCCAATCTATCTCTATAGTCACTCATCTTGCAAGAGAATAGTCTCTTCTTCACCTCTCCTTAGCCTCCAAAGCTTCAAAACTCCAAAATTGACACTATAGCAGCATCAACGCAAGAAGTGCACTCCTCCTTGATCTCTTCAAGTGCTTCTTGATGTCTTCAAGTGTTGATACGACCTCACTTATATAGAAATTGAAGCCCATGCGAAAAAATCCACGAAAAAGCTGAGCGTTTTTTTTTTTTCTTTATCGTTATTTTTAGTGTGCTTTTTATTACTATCGCTAAATTTAGCGTAGCTTTTATTGTTATCGCTAATTTTTGATGTAGCTTTTCTTCTATTGCTAAATTTGTGATCTACAACTCATATAACCTAGCTTTTTATATTTTGTATGCATAATACCATTTTAGGGCATAAACTAGGGTTAGGGTTTTCTCCTCATTCTGACCTCTGATGATAAAATGATGCATATCACTAGATAGCTCTCATCAAACTCTATCTATCTAGCCTAAGAAATTTTTACTCAAAATGTACAAAAAAATGGCTAAGTCCTAAGTTGGATTGCTAGAGATGTGGTTTGTGGACCATATGTACATTGATTTTCCAACAGGAACAAGGTTGCATGTGTACTAAGCTCTTAGCTTTGATACCAAATGTTCGAAGTGAGGTAGACCCAAATACTAATTAGAGGTATATTTCAAGATCTTTTCAACACTAGGAACCTTAGCACATAGACATCTTGCCCAAAATAATGAGAGATGAATGACAAGAGAATAGAGAAGAAACAATTTTCAAAGTGTAGCGGCTGAAAGCTAATTACACACGTGACAGTAATGAAATGCTAAATGTGTATATGCTGAATGAAAAGGGTTCTAGGTACAAAATCTAGAGAGAATGTGCCTAAGTGGTAATGTGTAAGACAATATGTGCAATTGGAAGTGAAAGGACTGTTATAAACAGTCAAATCAGCAACTCGAATGTGAAAATAAATCTTCTTTGATGTTGAGCAGCAGTAGTGTAACCTCTAGGTGTTGAAGGGGTAGGTGGAGGCCTAGTACAGCAGCAACATGTGAAACAAAAACTGAAAATAGATTCCAATATTCACAAAATCAGCATGCACACTTGAGCAAGTGTGAAGAAGATGAAGGGAAGCTGCTAAATAGCCTCCAAGTCTGCATATATTCCTCAAGATGACCTCCTAGTTCAAAACCCTCGCGCTTGTACATGAGAGAGCTCATGAATTGATGTTTGAAGTGTGTCCAATAACTGCCCTTGTATAGTTTTTATGCCTCGTGTGAAAAGATCATTCAAAAAGCTTTCAAAAACGAAAAGCTACTATGGCGTTTGCACCAAATTTATGTATGTAGCTTTAATTATGCTTTTCAAAAATTTGAGTTTTTTATGTTGCTGATAGTTGATTGCATGAGAACCCTTAGATCTTGAGTTTTTTTTTTGGACTTTTAAGTCTCCACCATTGGATCAAAATAATGTGAAAAGTTAAATTAGGGCAGAAATTAGGGTTTGGCTTTAGGTGGACTTTCAAGTGTCAGATGGATCATGGTTGGAATGCTTTATATCAATAGCTAAGTTCTCAATGAATACTCTGAGGTAAACCCATAAAAATATTTGACCATCTTTGGCCCAAATTCGACCAAGTCTCAAACTTAGGTTTTGCTGGAAATTTGGCAATTTTGACCATTTTGACATTTTGACCATTTTGACATTGTTTTCCAACATCTCTCTCTTTACTTTGTCTCCATATAGAAGAGACACACACACACACACACACACACACACACACACACACACACACACACAGAGAGAGAGAGAGAGAGAGAGAGAGAGAGAGAGAGAGAGAGAGAGAGAGAGAGAGAGAGAGAGAGAGAGAGAGAGAGAGAGAGAGAGAGAGAGAGAGAGAGAGAGAGAGAGAGAGAGAGAGAGAGAGAGAGAGAGAGAGAGAGAGAGAGAGAGAGAGAGAGAGAGAGAGAGAGAGAGAGAGATGCAAATCTTTTGCAGCATGGATCGTTCAGCAATAAAGTCAAGGTTTGATGAAAAGGTATGTACTGTGCAGTGTGCAATTTGTTCTTAATTCTTCATTCTTGACCTGATTGTATTTCAAGTCTTCATCATGATCACCTTACTGTGACAATACTTGGGTATGTGAATTTGTGTCTTGTTGAGCATTTCTGGCTTGCATTGAAGAATGTTTGTTGTCCAAGGATCTTAATGTACCCAGTAGAACTCTTGACTACTAGGCTGTCTGCCCTTGCCCAATACCCATGGACACAAAGCTCAATGTCGAGGTTGAGATTGTAGCATGACTACTGTGCATAAATTAACTTGACTTGGTGCTGAAAGAATTTTAGGTCATTGAATAGCTATATACATGTGCTTTATATAGGCAGATTCACACATGTTTGATGCTTTACAAAAGTTTCTCTCCCATCCAAAAAACGTAGTGAGGCAACATAAGTTGGGTGATTGAATCTGTTTATTAATATGTTCATTATCCATTTTTGTAGCATGATCAACAGATGTATGAAATGTCCATTGTTTTCCACTTGGAACCTCATAGTAATGAACACTCTTGACATCACATGCCATGAGTTGTGGTCCAGTTCATTAGTGCAAGTGAAGTTCTTTTCACACATGTTCACAAAATCTTGTATTTCATATTCTTACAGTTCAATATTTCGATTTTAATTTCACAGATTGGATACAAGGGCCAAAGCATGGGTCACTCTCCTTATGAGAATCGGAGGAGTCCAGGTATATAAACAGTGAGTTTATTTGAATTTAGATCTGTTTCTCTCTTGCTCTCTCTATCAGGTCAGCTATAATTATCAGACACACATCAATGCATTTATTGTCGAACTATTTCACATTTATCAGTTTTTTAACCTTCATGTTGGAAGCAGGAGCTCCACAATCTAAGTCTGGAGTTGCAGCCTTGAGACAGGGCAATTTCGGTCTTGGTCATAGACATTTAAGGCGGTCAGAATTTGAGGAATTCGATGAGGTATTCAAGAGAGTTCGAGACACAAATCAAAGCAGCGATACAGATGCAAAAGCTTCATCTACTACTGAAAATGGGGATCATTCAGAGGCTGAAATTTTCAATTGGGATGATACAGACAGCGATGTTAGTGAACATGCGGAGCATGCAAAAATGAGTAGTTTGGATGGTGATACTGACAGCGATGATGGAGAATTTCAAAAAGAAGATCTTGAGAAAAAGAGAAAGGGTTGGTTTGGTCCTGAAGATGATCTTTTCAAAGATGATTGATGTGAACCTCGTTTTCTTTTGAAATTCAAGTAGTTCATCTGGTCATTGTCAGGATCTATTTGCAAGGTACCAGTAATTATTCAAGCTGGTTTGCATTAGATAGCTAAATGGAAAGCATAGTCAGGTTTTGTCTTTTAGTGGAGGATATCATCTTCATGCTTGAATGAATGATGACAATGGTTCAACTTGAGTTCCCCACTTGTATATGTTAACATTGTGCAGTCGTACCTTTTGTGTGCATGTTTTATTAGGAACGGGCAGGTAGGTACCGAGGGGTCTCTCTTTGAGAGTTTGAAAGTTTTAGATTTTTGTTATCAAGCAATTATATTATGCTTTCTGTGTAATGGATACATACATTGCCTATCAAAGATAGTAAATGAGTGGAGTCAAAGAAAAGTGCTCCCCTTTTCATTTTATGTGCGTCTAAGTTGTATGTTTCATGTGTGGTATTAATCTTATGCTTGAATACACAATGAAGTTTCTAAACTTAAAACCAAGTACATTTTACAGAATCATTGGCGGAGCAAAACAAGGTAAGCCCACTAAGCATAGTGGAGAAGGTCAAATTCATCATTCATAAGTTGAAATTTGTGGTAATAACACTCCCAAAGATAAAAGGAGGATTTCCGTTCTTGATAGGAAGGCCATATCTACGCCACAATAAAGTAGTACATGACTGGGATAGTGTCACTCTAGCACAATGACAAGTACCAACATGAGGAGATTCACCTCATAAATGTCAATCCGTGGAGACTTGATGACTAGTATGATTACTATGAGCAAGTATGCACAAGTGCATGAGTGAGAAGCATACAAACATGCACACACATACACACACACACACAATGCAAGAACAAAGAGAGGGACAATGGAGTTCTTTGCATTCGTCAAAAAGTCTCTTACATAAGCTCAAATCATTAACAATCCAACCCCAAAAATGAGCTCTCTAGTTCTTTTTATAGTTTTTTGACTAGCTTTGACTCTGTCTAGACCTAATGTCTAGCCTAGTTAAAAATTAGGTTCTAGAGCTTTTTTGAGGGCTCAAACAGAATCTAAAAAGCTCAAACAACTTTTTTGAGGGCTCAAACAACCTAGTTAAAAATAGAATGCAGAGCTTTTTTGAGGGTTCAAACAGAAAATTGGTATGTAGCTAATTCTAATACTCCTCAAGCTCGAGGACTCCTCGGCTTGAACAAAATGGAGTCTATTCTACCAAAAATGGGATTTATAATGTTGGTGTAGTGATGAAAATCACTCTTATTTGGAAGTAAGTTTAGAAAAAATGATTAGGCCTCATTGCCAAGTTATGCTTGGCTGCTCTTTGGTGCTTGTATGCTCTTCTTATAGCTTGTATGCCAACACTTCCCTCTCTCTAGCATCTGTTGCCCTTGACAAACCTCTGTTTTGTAGGATGGTCAATATAGTATTGGAGAATGTTGGTGGCCAGCTCATGTTCTCCTATCCGTAATCCTCTTGCCAGATCAGCTTGCAATGCCTGCCAATTTATTACACCTCGGATTTCTGGTTGCCGTGTCAGTACTCGGAGTACATGGCTTGTTCGCATGCAAATAGATGGAGAAGGTGTGTGGGTTTAGGAGCAAACACCTTCGAATGATATGCCGAGAATCTTATTCTGAACATATCTTCGAAAGTCTGTTTATAAAAAGCGGGGAGGTACTTGATTTGTGCATGCAAGCATAAGCCACTCGAATGTTGGGGATGGTGCTCATGTCATATACCAAATCGTAATTTCCATTGGTAAACCCCAGTAGACGTACCTGTGGTGCTTCTACATTTCTAAAAGTTTTGAGCACGATCTGCATCATATCTAAAATTTTAAGCATCATTTGGGCTGCCATATCTGGCATCGACTTCAGGCAAGGGAGCTAGTGGCGGATTGTGGCCATCATATAGGCTATAGAGGTTGGTCCATGCAGTGGCGCAATGTAGGGATAGTTGAGCCACTCCTTACATTGAACATTATTATTTACCTTTATATTGAATGCTTTCCATGATCTGTCGTGGAACTAGGCCGTAGCATGGATTGTAAAGTAGATGTAAAGGTGCGTGGTTCCAGGTGTGCAACATTTTAGAGTATGTCTTGAGAAGCTTTTATCGCCATGTCGGTTGATAGATCTTGCCCTTTTGAGCATCTTGGGGAGGTCCTCTTGTTGAAACTAGGTCGCAAATGAGGGGGTCTTCCCTGTGACTTTCTGCATTTCCACATCGTAGTCGTCCAGAATGACATAGTAAGGACGGTATTGGAGTTCGGATGATATTGTGAGATGTCTTGATACCAAGTTCTTGAAATAACTGGATTGTAGTATTGTTTCTTCGATGATGCGCATGGCCTGATTTTGCACCATAGTGCGGTCTTCATGAGAGCGCCCGATTTCTTCCACATGTTTTAAACATGGGGGTCTTGGTGCTTTAAATGTGTCTTGGCCTTCAGTGGTTTGTTGTCCACTTGAAATGGGTTGTGGCTCATAGTCTTCCTCGAATGTTTGCTCCACAGGAATGGGTACTGTTTCTTCATCTGTGGGAGCCTCGAGTGCAGAAGGTGGCCTTTCATACTGTAATAGTCATGCTTGCAATTCAGTGACTCGTTTTTGTAGGTCTTGTAGGGTTTTTGAGTCAGTAATAAGAGATGAGGTTGATGTGGTGGCTTGGGGCACATTTGTCGCGTCCTTTCGTTGTTGCTGTTTCAGTTGATCCACTTGCTTTGCTAATTGGTCATGTGCCTCGAGTAAAGTGACAGTCTTTAAGAATGATATTGATGTTTTCAAGGGTCACAACTTGAAATTCAGAGGGACTAATGGATGCCCCGAGTGTGCTTTCGATGGCTGTCTCTAAGTTTTCTTGGTTTTGTAGTTGTAGACGTTGATTTTCCTCGTGAGCAGCTAGCTGCAAGGTGTCGCTTGAGTAGGGCCATATTGCACTGGAGTTTTGAGTTGCATTCCAGCTGTATGTGTAGATGGCCTTTCACCACTTGGGTCGCTTCCTGGTCTATGTTCTGTAACTTTGCTTCCAATATGCTATGAACCTCCTGTAAAGTTTGAAATTATGTTTGGAGGCTGGCATTCTCCTCTTCTAGTGTAGCAAGACGATGTTGTAGCACTTCAGAGTGCTCTTGCAATTGTTGATTATGTTGTTGGAGCTGATTGTATTCTTTCCTTAATTGTGATAAACATGCGAGCATGGTATCAAATGCATTGCCTATAGATGGTGTATTTTGTACAGTGGGAAATGCAAGGACAGGGAATTGGGGAATGGGAAGAGTGAATGCTATGTCTATTTGAGATGTGTGTGCAAGTGAAATCGGTGGAGGGGGATGGGGGAAGGTGGAAGTGTGGTAATCATTGAAAGTAGATTCTCCATTGACTTGTACAACAACAAAACTGACTTTTCTGAAGTTTCTGAAAATACTGAATATGAGATAACCTTTTCCAAACATAAAACCTCAACCCAAGTCTTCAACATCTACTACAAAAAACTTCTTTTACCTCAAGAGTTAAATAAGGAAAAAATATACTTCTCTGCAACTTGTCATATACCAAGTAGCTCTGTATTGACACTCCAAGAATTCTTTGAGGGAACATATAAGCTCCTTGCTTAAAAAATCTTCAACTAAAACATAACACATACACATATGAGTCATAACATATATCTGCTGCTTTTCTTTCTCTCAATGCAATTCTTTGTCAAATCTACTAAATCATGACCAAGTGTAAGGCAAAACAAGAAACTGCTTCTTCTTTAGACTATCTTCACACAAGATGTTCTCGTAGACTTGTCTTTCGGTGTAGAGGATAAAATAGGAAAAGTATATTGAAAATATATGAGAAAAGGAAGCCTTACTTTTCTTTTGGTATCAGAGCACTAAGGTTTTGGTTTCAAAGCTTTAGGACTTTGGCATCAATGCATTAAAGCTCATTTATATTCTCAGGTTTCTAGACTTTCAGATTTACAACATATGATTTAAGAGCATATTCTAACATTTGACATTTGACATACACACTTAATCTAGATGAGTAGATATTTGAGAATTAGACAATTCAGTCACATGTGTATTTATCATTGTGGAGTATGAAGTTGATGTGTTAGCAGTCAAATATTTTTGGAAGAGTATGCAAATACTTTACAAAAGTATTGTTTTAAGACCCAGACTTGATGAAGAGAAGACTACTTCAAATTCAAGGAAGAACAATGGTTTAGAGAAGATGAAGGAATGAGATCAACATCAAATCACATGTATCAGTTTCTACTATCAGATTATCATTTGCAGGTCATATCTTAGAAGAGTAGTTATGAAGAGATTTGAAGGTTTCAAGGAATGCTTTTATACACTTTCATTATTTGAAAGTTAAAGGCTACATCAAAACATGTATCTAGAGGTTTTTCTAGAGAGTTTTGAGAGATCTCTTTCATGGCAAGAAAGCTTATCTAAGAAGACAAATTTGGAGATCGGATGAGTTTTTTGTGTTCACCCAATTTTCTATTGTAAGTTGGTTGGATATCAAGGTACAAATGTGATATAGAGAGGTAACTCTAGAAAGGTAATTCATCATTAAGACAAAGGGTTAGTGAAATTTAGTCGTTTCAGACATTTGAAGCAGAATTTTGATTCAGAGATATGAGGAGATGATAAAACATGATTCTATATTCACTTCCATTTGTATACCATGTTTGTTTTATCTCTTACTCTTAGTACTAGAGAAAGAGAAAAAGTTCATTTGAAGAGGTCAAGAGTGCTTGCTACTTCAAGATGAAGAGAGCAAAAGGTATGGAAGAGAAGTTTGAAGATGTTGACATCATCAGGTGGAAGAAAGATGCAGACGAAGAAAGTCCATCATTTCCAAA
>MU260378.1:37500-42500 GCA_020310875.1 Ceratopteris richardii
TGATGTCATCACTTGTTAAACAAGATTCTCAGTGTGTGGTTCATTATTTTTGATGAGATTAATCTTGAAAGTTAGCTCTTTAAGTTAACTAGACTTCCTCAAAAGGAATTAAGCTAATTGATGCTGTGGTAAGAGAATTATGCAAAAGATTGGACAGGTGTATGAACCAAAATAGCAAGTTCTTCACCTTTAAGCTAACTCCAACTTATCTATTTTGATCTATCTTTTTGAGAGTGATCTTCCAAGGTACATAGGGTGTCTAATACATCCATTGGCAAGCTAAAAGGGCCCACCACATACTCCTGGAGTTCATTTGGCTGGTGTAGATCAAGGATTTTGCAACACCTCTTTATCTTCAAGCACATACCTATCCATCTCTTCACAGTGGTATCAGAGCAAGGTTGGACAACATGGCAAATGGATTTCCTTTATCAATTGACAAATTGGATAGAGGTAAGTACTCAGCTTGGTCATTAAGAATGGAAGCTTATCTCCAAGGTAGAAGTTTATATGGTTATGTGGCTTGAGATGAAGTTATGCCAAGTTTCAGGAATAAAAGTCAACCAACACAAGAAGAGCAAGAAGGATTGAGCACATGGTGCTCCAAGGATGCAGTTGCAAGATCTTATCTCCTCAAATCTATCTCAAATTTTTTGTTGCCTCACATTTGAAGTTGTAAGACATCTAAGGAAGTGTGGGATGCACTTGAAGCTTTTTTCTCTTCAAGTACTAAAGCTAGGAAGCATCAACTATGGGTGGATTTCACAACTCTCAAGAAGGCTCCCAAACAAAATGTGACTGATTTTGTCACAAAGCTCAAGGACATAGCAGATCAGTTGGCAAGCATTGGAGAGGTAATAGATGAAGAGCAAATTGTAAGGCAGGTCATCAATGGATTGAAAGCAGATGACAAGTGGGAAGCATTCACCACAACTATGGATTTGTACATGGACATGCATGTACCTGATTTCAATACACTCATTGGACAACTACTTACTCAAGAGGCAAAGCTTATAAATCAATCTTCAGCCTTATATATTGAAAAAATTAAGTCCAAAGAAAACAAAGAAAAGTAAAAGAAAGTGGATGATGAAGCAGGAACATATCAAGCTAACTATGTACGTAGAGGAAGACATGGTAGAGGTAGAGGAAGAGGAGGTAGAAAAGGTAGGGGGAGATCCCAAGACTCAAACTCATGTTCTATTTGTGGAGTAACTAATCATACAACTGAAAATTGCTTTAAGAATTCCAGGAATGAAAGAGGCAGAGGATACAATAGAGGAAGTTATGGCTGCTCAAGAGGAAGGTTCAACAACTACCATAGCAATTACAACAACTACAATCATTCAAACTATCAAGGAGGCTACAAAGGAAGGAGAGACTTCAATAACTAAACAGAAGACTCAAACAAAGAGGATTCATTATTGATCATGAACATGGCTATGCCACAAGGTAAATCTGATGAGCATGTTTTCTACATAGATTCAGGTTGTTCAAATCATGTGGTAGGAAATGTGGCACTCCTATCAGATTTAGAAGATCCAAGGAATAAGCATGAGGTACAAAGAGGAGATGACACAAGACATCCTGTGGAGAAAATAGGCAATGTCAAAGCACCTGATGGAAACATCAACCTACTCAGTAACGTACTCTATGTCCCTACCATTACAAAGAATTTGATAAGTGTTGGGCAGATAGTAGAGAAAGGGTTGCAGGTCAGGTTCACAAAAGCATGATCATTTGTTGAAAAGATTCAGAAGAATTGCAAAAGGTGAAAAGACAGGTAGATTGTTCACATTTGAATTACAAGACACTAGAAACATTGCTCTTTAATTATGGTAGTCATACACTCACAGAATTGGAAGTATGGCACAAAAGGTTAGCACATATTGGTGAAAGGTCATTAAAGAAAATTTACAGGGACCAAAGTGTACTTGGACTCTCTAACTTGTCAAAACAACATATGATTTATGAGTGTAGTGCATGTCAATTTGGAAAGTCTCACAGGTTACCATTCATGAAGAAAGGTTATATGCATGCAGATCTCTTGGAGTTGGTTCATACAGATGTATGGGGACCTAGCAAGGAAGCTTCAATATCTGGATCAAGGTATTATGTCTCCTTTATTGGTGATTGCAACAGATGGACTATCCTATTCTTTATGAAACACAAAGATGAAGTTTTTTCATGTTTCAAAAGATATTTGGCTCTTGTGGAGACTCAAACAAGTAAATCACTAAAAAGGCTAAGGTCAGATGGAGGGGGAGAATACTTGTCCCATGAGTTTGATTCTTCTCTTCACGAAAGAGGAATCAAAAGAGAGGTAACTATAAGGTACACTCTTGAGCAAAATGAAGTGGCAAAAAGGAGGAATAGGATAATTGTTGAAGCTGCAAGGTCTATGTTGAATGAAAATCATTTACCTAATTACTTATGGGCTGAGGCTGTATCTACAACCACTTACTTGATTAACAAGTTGCCTTCAAAATCCCTTGATGGGATGACTCCATATGAGGCTTGGAATGGAAGAAGACCTAGCTTAGATCATTGTAAAATTTTTGGATGTATTTGTTTTGCTCATGTTCCTTCACATGTTAGAGGCAAGATGGATCCAAAGGCAGAAAGGTGTGTATTTATTGGATATGATAACAATCAAAAGGGTTACATGTTATAAAACCCTACCAACAAAGGATTCTTGGTAAGCAGAGATGTAGTTTTTGATGAGAATAATTCATGGTATGAAGATTCATGCAAGAAGGTCAAATTGCCATATGACCTTGAAGAAGATTTCCCAAAGCTTGACAGAGAACATCAACCAAAGATTGAAGAACAAGATACTTCAGAAGAAACTCAGATGGAAAAAATCAAAACATGGAAGTCTAAAGGTAAATCAAAATTGCAGGAACTTGGACATGAGGCAGAATCATCACAACATGGCTTAAGAAGATCTATAAGGGAAAGAAAAAAGCCAGAAAGGTATGGGTTTGACACTTCATTAGTAACTAAACATTCTATTTACATAGCACAAGACATAAATCAAGAGGAGCCATCATCCTTTGAAGAGGCCAAAGCAAAATCAGAATGGAAGCCTGCAATGAAGGAAGAGATTGAAGCACTTGAGGAAAAAAACACTTGGGATTTGGTGCCCAAGACTTCATCCATGAAGGTAATAGGCTCAAGATGGTTCTATAAACTCAAGAAGAATTCTGATGGTTCCATTAACAGGTATAAAGCAAGGCTTGTAGCAAAAGGCTTTGCACAAACTCAGGGAATTGATTATGAGGAGACCTTCTCTCCTATGGCAAAGATGCCTACTATTAGGGTTTTGCTTAGTATTGCCTCTTCCAAAAATTGGAAGATACTTCAACTAGATGTAAAGAATGCATTCTTGAATGGTTGGTATGGCACAACCACCTGGTTTTGAGAATCAAGTTTATCCTGATTATGTGTGTAAACTTAACAAAGCATTGTGCGGTCTCAAGCAAGCCCCAAGAGCTTGGAATTTCAGCCGTCAAGATGCATGATTGTAAGATTGCAGGTACTCCAAGGGAGGTCAATCACAAATTGAGCTCACATGAAGGTGAACTCATAGAGCATATCACATCATATCAAAGTCCAGTGGGTAGTCTCAACTATGCCACATTGACAAGAGTAGATATATGTTACAGTGTGAGTGTGCTAAGTCAATTTATGCACACACCAAGGAAACCACACATGGATGCTGCCAAAAGGATTCTCAAGTATCTCAAAGGAACCATAAATGAAGGACTTTATTATCCTTATGTATCTGATTTAGGTTTGAAGCTATTTTCTGATGCAGATTGGGCTGGTTCCAAGGAAGATAGAAGGAGTACTTTAGGATATCTTACTTTTGTAGGTTCAAAGCTTATTTCATGGTCATGCAAGAAGCAACCTACAATTGCTCTTTCTTCCACAAAGGCTGAGTACAGAGGTCTTGCCATAGCTACTCATGAAGATATGTGGATGAAGACATTATTCACAGATCTTGGATTGGAGTTTGGAACTCCAAGTATTTTTGGTGACAATCTGAGTTCTATTCATTTGGCTGCTAATCCTATTTTTCATGCAAGGACTAAACATATATTCACTATGTACGAGAGAAGGTTCTACGCAAAGAGATTCAAACATCATATGTGTCCACTCATCAACAATGTGCATATATTCTAACCAAAGCATTGGATGGTACAAAGCTTTGCAAATTCAAGGCTATGATAGGTTTGGAGGTAATCTTGGAAGATTGAAGTCCTGAAGCATACTTGGCTTGAGGGGGAGCTGTTGGAGAAAGTTTGTGACAAGCCTAAGTATTGGCTTGAGTCCCACAAATTCAAAGAAGAAGCCTTAAAATGAAGACAATGTAAAGTTCACTTGTGAACTACCTCTTGTAAGTTTTAAAGACTTTACTTAATGTAAAAGTGAAAGAATATTAAGTGGTTGAATCCAGTTGATCAAAAAGGGAAAGAGGAGCCACAAATTCATGATTTGTGGTAGATAGAGAATCAAATCAATCACTAATTGATTGGAGAGTGATTGAGGGAAGTTAGCCTCCCAAGCTCAACTATAAATAGATGGCAACTTTAGTCATGGTTAGAGAGACCTCAGAGAAGACCTCGGAGAGTTGAGCTTTATGCCATATAAGGGTGTGATTCTAAGGCACACATATGTATCAGTAAGTCCATTGTATTGTACAATCAATATACTTTCATTTTCATGAACATTTGAGTTCATATTTCCATGTTCTTGTGAAGTGTACTACTCACTGCCATATCTCTCAGTCTTCTCAGTCAGATTTCAGAGATAGTTTCTCTAAGCTTGGTGCATCATTTTCAGTGATCTAACTTTGTAAAGTTAGATCTATAAGTCTACTATATGCTCACCAATTTTCATTTCATTTGGATGTTTCAATCTTCACTTATGTTCAGTTGAAGTCAACCCTGTGTGTTCATTTTCACTTCTCTGTCAGGTACCCGACTTTTTTACTC
>MU260378.1:50000-52500 GCA_020310875.1 Ceratopteris richardii
TGTTCAACAACTGAATCACACATGATTGGCTCTATTGTGAAGACTGAAATGTCATAGCCATCCTCGTAACAGTGGGGTGTCCATTGTTCTTCATTGATGGCTACATCCATGGTTGTTAAAATCTGCACCCAATCATGAGGTTCAAATTCTTCATCAGGAAATACTATGGATGCATATGTTGGGTCTTGAATTGATCTATGAGTTTCCTTTGCACCTACCTCTCTTGCTTTTTCTCTCTTCTCTTCTTCTATTGCTATTTTGCACATCCATAAGTGGGTGTCTTCATGCATCCATGAGGATCCTGATCCTATGGAATGCAATGATTCTGTATCATCCTTTGCTCTATGGATGGGATTCCATTGAATAGGGGGTACATCTCTATGAGAGCAATCCTTGAGATTGACTTTGGTTGTAACACCTAAGTGTTGCAAATACAAAAAATTGGTTCCCCAATCTTGTACCACTTGCAACTGCCTCAAGAAAGGTCTTCCCAGAATCATCTCATAGGCTTGATTTTTGCTAAAGTCACAGATAGCGAAAGTATGCTCAAACTCTACACCACAAGTAGTGAGAGTTATCCATTCTAGTAGCCCCAAGGGTCTTTGTATGTGACCATCAACCATTTGTAACTTCATTCTCATGGTCCTGAGTGCTGGCTTGCCCCATTGCTTCCATAGGGAAGTGGTAGCAATTGCAACTCCCGCACCTGAGTCCAAAATAGCCTTGGTGGTGTATCCTTGATGTGTGATTGGAAGATAGGTGTTTCCTTCTTCACCTTCACTCATGTCTCCTATCTTGTCCAAAGGTATTTCTAGCACAGTTCTATGAGATCTTACCTGGGAGCAAGGTTTCGCTACTTCTGGCACTTAGTTGGCTATGTGTTCCCACAATTCTGGCTTAACCTTTAGTAGCTCCTCTAAAGTGACATTGCACTGCACTTTAGTGTTTTTCACTACCTCCATATTCCTAGGTATGACTGAATTTTCTTTTCTTACCAGGACTATGGGTGCTCTCATACAGGTAGATTTTGCTTCCTAAGGGCCTATGAAATGGGATAATTGCTACAAGGAATTAGACTCAAAGTCCAATCTCTAACAAGATTGGATATCCTCCTGCTCTCCATAAATGGAAGGAAGGTCTTGTGGGAATTGATCATGCAAATCATCCACAAATTTAATGGGAGGGGGAGCTTCACTTTCTTTAGCCCACTTCTCTTCCTGGATCTCTCTTAGAAATTCTTGGGAATATCGATTCATAGAACAAGTGGTGTCTGGTTCACTGGAATTGGGCACATAAGCATCCTTGAGAGGAATGCTCATTCTTTCACTCGCTTTGTCCTTACCCTGGGAGGTGTCTTCCTTTCCCGATTTTGTGATTAGTCTCTCCAATCTATCTAGCAGTCCATCAAAATGCAATTGATTCCTAGCTGAATTAGAGCAATTGAAGAGGCGATTGGCTTCAAAAATGGTTTGAGCCAATTCTACCATCTTAGCACAAAGCTTGGTTTGTTCAACCTCTAGGTCAGCTCTAGGGTAACACTTTTCATGATATGTTACATTTGGCCCTTCCTAGATTCTAGCTTGATATGCTCTAAGCATCATGTCTATGAACTCGGGAGTGGGATCTCCGAATATTGATCCTACTTGGGGTGGAGGGTGGGTTATGTGTGGTGGATTAGATGGTTGTGGGATGGATAGTGATCAGGATGGTGATGGGGGTGATGTGTGAGAGTGTGTTTGAGATGTGATTTCTATTATTTTGGCCTTGGTTTCTCTCAGGCTTTCCTCCAGTTTGCTCATCTTCTTTTCCCATTGCCTTTTCATACGTTCACAACTCTCTCTCCAAGCTCTTGTTGTCTTCTTATTCTGATGCTCGATCTCGCTAACCTCAAAATTCTTTTTGTGGCCTAAGTCTTGGTTTTGCTTAAGTGCCTGAGCTCTCATGATGACTTGCAGTGGGGCCGTGGAAGCCACACTTCTCGAGGAATCTACCACTAACCCAATAATGTTGATAGGAGCGATTTTTGGCATATTGGTGGGGTTCTTGGGACACTCTCATAACAAGTGCTCTTCCCACAATCTGGAAAAAAGCCTTGAATTTTCACAGATTGGGGTTGTGTCGGTGCAAGCATAGGGCAATCACGAATGAGGCAATCTGCCTAACATCGATAGGATGGTGCTCTAGGAAATGGGAGTCTTATTTGCCTAGGTTGAGGCTTAGAGTTAGGATTTGTATACATGACATTTTCATACTTTGACTCCCAACTAGGTTCACTCGGTTCTTCATAATAGTATAACTCATTATGATCAGGGGACTGCATGTAGTAAGCCTGTGGGCTATCAATATGAGTAGAGTCAAAACTATGATCACTCGGGCCACTTTCTAAAAGCAATGGTATTACTGGCACTAATGCTCTATTCGGATTTTCTTCCGTTGCTGCATACTTCACTGGAATCACATTGACAGGAGGAGGGGATTGCTATGCTAGAATTCGTTGAGG
>MU260378.1:100000-117500 GCA_020310875.1 Ceratopteris richardii
AATATGACATTATGAGAGTATGATCTTGCTCCAACAAGTTTTGGTTAAACTACCCTATCAGGACCACCCCAAGGATAATATAATAAGAGTACACTATATGCTTACTACAAAAAAAATTTAGCAAAAAGAAGTAGTGGATCTACCTAAGCCAACTTATCAAATGTTCTTCAAAATTTTGGAAACCATTAGGGTATACTTGACAACTTTTAATACGGATGTCCTACACAATTTCCTTCATCTAAATTCTGTCATGGCATAACTCCACTTTTTTTTTACTTCAACCAAACCCCACCACCTTTTATACTTTTTTTGGTAAACGATATTCTAATTTTTTTGAAAAGTAATAGGATTCGTATCTTCATGCCTAACAACTATGTCCTTAGAAATAAAATATCTAGAAATACTTCTCATCACCTAGGGAGCTAAGAATGTATGATGGCATGAACATTTGATGTTTTTGGTGCAAAAGCATAGTTGTAGATACAAAGCTATTCACAATGAATCCAATCGACTATGTTGTTGATATGCCTACCACATGCATGTCAAGGACGATAGAGTTTAGGAAGGATGGATTTTTTGCCAAATGAAGAAAAGACTTGAAGTAAATACCTAAAGGATTAGAAGTGACCCATCAAATTTTCCAAAATTGGATCATGAAGTGCATGTCAAATTAGTTGGAATATGTCAAGGGATAAAGCCGCACCAATGAAGAGAGTGTGGGATTAAGAGAGGAACTACCCATCAATTCATGTATAATTTGTATCTCTTTAATGTAATATTTACCTATCCAAGAGGTTTTATTATCATCATACTCCATTTTTGTAAAGTTCAAGGAATCCATTCTAAGGATTGTATGCTCATCACTCTACTTTTTATAGAATTTTTAGCATAATTTTTTATGTTTGAATAAGCTCTAACACCAAATTGTAATGTTTTTTTGTTCAAAATCCATGTGAAAATGCTCCTATTCAAAAGTATAACAAACAAAAACGCTTGTTGTAACTCACTTTTTGAATCAAAGAGTGAAAATTTTTGCATCTTGCTTCTTGGGAACTTTTCTTTGATCTTCTTCTTCATTTCTAGGTTTTATGTTGTCATTGGACTCTCGCAACCCCATTTCTACCAAGTGTAAGTGAACTTCATAGCTTCTAGGAGGAATGCCTTCATACACTTGAATAGAATAAGCACAAATGGATTGAGAACAAGTTGATCTGCACTACTAGAAGCCAGTGTGCTTTGAGCTAGTAGGTCTACAACACAAACATACACACATATGTAGCTCTATCAAATAATCAAATCCTTGTGCGTAAAAAACAATAGAGGTTGTATTTATGTAGCACATATATAGGCATGGTATATGTACATATAGATGTATATATCTAGATATATTTATCACCATACATACATTTATAAGCATGCACACATGCGCGTGCACACACACATACACACACACACACACACACATATATATATATATATATATATATATATATATATATATATATATATATATATATATATATATATATATATATATATATATATATATATATATATATATATACATATATATATATATATATATATACATATATATATATATATATATATATATATATATATATATATATATATATATATATATATATATACATATATATATATATATATATATATACATACATATATATATATATATATATATATATATATATATATACATACATACATATATATATATATATATATATATATATATATATATATATATATATATATATATATATATATATATATATATATATATATATATATATATATATATATATATATATATATATATATATATATATATATATATATATATATATATATGTGTGTGTGTGTGTGTGTGTGTGTGTATGTGTAAGTGTGTGTGTGTGTGTATGTATGTATGTATGTATCTACGTATGTATGTATATATATATATATATATATATATATATATATATATATATATATATATATATATATATATATATATATATATATATATATATATATATATATATATATATATATATATATATATATATATATATATATATATATATATATATATATATATATATATAACCAGAGGATGCAAATCAACAACAATTGAGGGAGTTTAGAATTTCGAATGAAAGAGACAGGAGGTTCATATTCATTTTATCACAAAATTTTCAAGATTCAATGGTAAGACACATACAAGATCTAGAGACAAGTAGGGATGTTTGGCTTGCGTTGGAGGGTTGTATGCAACAAGTACAAGATCAAGGAAGATTCAATTTAATAATGCATTGAACAACATAACGAAAGATATAAGGACATTGATCAATGATTACTTGTTGAAGGTTAAAGAGATTGCAAATCAACTAGGATCAATTCAAGCTCATGTGGAGGACGACGACTTGGTTGCACATACTCTCAATGGATTCAAGGACGATGAGAGATGGAAACCATTCATTACTTTTGTTTATGTTAAAGGAGAATTACCAAACTTTGATCATCTTGTTTTTTTGATGGTCACAAAGGAGGTGAATCTAAATGGGTGTACTTCAAATAAAAAAGGAGCTCACGGACAAGCTCTTTATGCAGGATCATCAAGAGGAGGAACTAGAGGTAGAACAAGATCAAATAGAGGTTGAGGAAGAAGGAGTGATGATCAAGGGAATTCAAGTGGATCCTTCAACACAAAAGGAAGAGGAAGATCAAGCACTCGAGCTACGAGAGGCTACTATAACTACAATCAAAGACAAAGGAGTGAAGATAACAATTGCTACATATGTGGAATGTATGGACACTACGTTGAAGATTGCTATCAAAATGAGAATAATCAAGGTGGTAATCAAAGAGGGGTCTATTCAAGAAGAGGTAAACAAGAAGGAAATTATGCAATTGAAGGTAAAAGTGATGATTATGATTCTCTTCTTATGATGAATGTAGAAACTAAGATGAATTGCCATAGCGATGTATGGTTGTAGATAGTGGTTGCTCTAACCATGTGTCATGATGCTTCATGGTCTTCAAATATGCTTCATGGTTTTCAAATATGCTTCATGGTTTTCAAATATGCTTCATGGTTGTGAGGTTGTAGATAATGGTTGCTCTAACCATATGTGTCATGATGCTTCATGGTTTTCAAATATGCATAATTCTTCATGTAAAGGTCATGTTAGAATAGGAGATCATACAACATATAAGATTATGCGGGTTGGATATGTTGCAAGGCAAATTTTTTGAAGGATGTACTTTATGTGCCAACGATCACTAAGAATTTGATGCCAGTTGGTCAAATGGGAGAAAAAGGTTTGCAAGTATGATTTAATCATGAGGTTTCTTCACTGAGGATCCAAAGCAAAAGATTTGAATTTTTGGAGGTAAAAAACAAGATAGATTGTTTACATTCAAGGTAAACCCAAATCATACAAAAATTTTCTCTTACGGTATGCATAGAATAGCAAAGCTTGATCTTCGTACACGATGTTGATAAATTGCAGGTACAAACAGTTATTAATATACTTTAGTAGTGATATGTGAACATACTAGGACTACCGGGGCACTTTTTTCCCTCTTTAGGAGGTTTTCTTCCACTAACTTGTATATACACCTATAAAGCTAATGTGTCTCTAATATGTGTACATTCTCTTGGTAATACATTCAGTATTTTGTGTTGTGCTCCAAACTTCTTCTTCTTCCTTGTGTTGTTCACGTGCTTCTGTAGACCTTAAACTCCAATAGTTGGTATCAGAGCAGGTTGTCGCTTCATCTAAGGCATGGTTGACACCCCTTCGCTCACAATCTAAGAATCGCATGAAAATTGGTGAGCATACTCAAGGCAATTAGGAGTTCAAAATAGCTTTTCTGTGTCGTGTCGAAATCACCATCTAAGCTTGTTTTGGCCTCCAAATGCATTATTGTAATGCCTATGCATGCCATTTTGTCTTTTTGTGCCAAACATATATACACGTTTTGGTTTGTCAGTATAAACACCTCAAAGTCTGCTACAGATTTAACAAAACTCGATAGCATAGTTTCTTCAACCTTTTGAGATAGAACCATTTTTTAGCATCAGGCTATTTTAGTTAGTGGCCACAGCTAAAAGCAGTGATGTATTCCATATGTTGGCTGTTGAGGATAACTTAGATGGTACCAATTACCCATTATGGGCATATATGATGCATCTTGTATTCGCTACAATAGGACTATGGAAAAAAACCTCCTACTACATCTACAAATACAGTTAGTGAAGGTGATGCGGATGGTATTGAATATCATGTTCTTCATACAAACGTGCCATTATTCCTCGCATTCGCTCCTGCAAAATAGCAAAGGATGCTTGGGATACACTTACCGCTTTATACCAAGCAAAGAATGAGGCTTGTGTTGCTTACCTCCGAAAACAGTTGGAGAGTGCACACATGAATGAAGCAGATTCCATGGACATTTTTTTTATAAAGATCAAAGATTTGAAGGAGCAATTGATTTCTACAGATGAAGTCTTACCAAACAGTTCACTTGTGCAGACTGTTCTGAATGGTCATTCAAATTCATATTAGAGTTTTGCTTCTACTCTTTGATTGATGATGAAAGGAAATCCAAGTTCCTTAACATTTGAGGAGTTAATCTCTATTCTGTTGTAGGGAGATCAGTCTAGGCAGAACAAGTCCATTATGCATATTGTAGATCAAGCTTTTCCAGCTAGTCAGAAGGACAAACGTAAATGGATCTCATCTACTAGTGAGCAGAAATCTGCTAATTCTGCACAATCAAAGAAGGATGACAGAGATTAGCAGAAAACAGAAAAGCAAAAATTGTTTTACAAACATTGTAAATAAATGATCATGTCATAAAGAGTTATCCAAAATTGGTTACAAAAGAGGCAAAGAAAAAGGAGGCTGGAATGGTTGTTGTAGTGGCGCCTATGCCCAAATCAGAGTCAGCGAATCTTGTTTAGAATGAAGAATGGGCATTTAATATTGTTTGCAATTATGATCCATCTTCTCATGAACAGTGTATATATATAGTAGACTTAGACGTTTGGTACTTTGATAGTGGGGCAGCCAAAAATATTACCTCACAACACACTTTCTTCACTTCACTTGAGCCTACCCCTACAGGGAATACTGTCACATGCGCCAACAACTCCTCCTATCCTATGATGGGAATTGGTAAGATCATTTTGACTATTGCTGATGGTAGTTCTTTTACATTGTCGGATGCGTTATTTGTGCTAAGGATCAAGAAAAATTTGTCATCAATTTTAGCATTAGCCAAGATCAGCTTGGTTGTGAAACTTGTTGATGACAGATGTAGAGTTCATGATCTATCAAATGGTGATGTTATTATTGCTTTTGGCATTTTATGTAGTGGGTTGTATAAGCTCATAGATCATGCAAAATCTTTGATTGATTCAGCATGTGTAGTTCAAGATTCTTAGGCTATGTCAGATGCAAAGCTTTGGTCATCTGAATTTTGCTAGTTTGCTATGCCTAAAGAAATCTTAAATGGTGTCCTCTCTTCACAAACTTGAGGCATATGCTAAACATGTATGTGAAGGCTGTATTTTGGGCAAAATGCAACATTCCTCCTTCCCAAAAGATGGTTCAGTACGAGCTACTTAAAAATTGCACCTTGTTCACAATGATGTCGCGGTCCTATGCAAACACCTTCTTTTGGGAACTACCTTTACTTCGTGACTTTCACTAATGATTTTTCCAAGAATGCATGGGTATATCCATTGAAAGCACAGTTCGAAGTGTTTATGTACTTAATAGGTATCTCACTAAAGCATTGCAATCTATCACTCCATGTGAGGCTTGGCATGGTCGTAAGCCATTTGTTGCTCATATGTGTGTCTTTGGTTGTCTAGCATATGCATTAGTGCCTAAACAACAACATAGGAAATTGGATGATAAATCAGTGAAATGTATTTTTGTTGAGATACATACATACATACACGCACACACAGACACACACACACACATACACACACACACACATATACATATATATATATACATATACATATACATATATATATATGTGTGTGTGTGTGTATGTATGCTAAGTTATCTTCCTTTTACATGAACAATGTCTCCTTCAAAGCACATTACTATGATTGATTTATACATGTATTTCAATGGCGTGGATCTAAGAGAGGATCCTAGTTAGATGGATTAAGAATCACCATCTTCTTCAGTATTACAACCATGAAGCTTGTTATTTAAAATTCCCAAGGTAGTTATTCTTTCATGAATGAAAATTCCTTGGATGTGGATTGCACAAAATGATGTTGACATTTGTTGCTTACAAGAGCTTAAAAGTAGCCAAAAATAGACATTTTGATCGTTTTTTCTCATTGTGTTATTCTTTTAGTTAGGACATATGGACTATATGAAAGTGTTTGTAATCTTCTATAATTTCATGCAATCCCTCTATATAGCTACTTGCTTGCAAATTTAATTGGAATTCCCAAACCCATTTCTTGTTCAATATATATGTCCATAATTTCTACATGGTTAGACTTGAACTATGGAATTATGTTGCTAATCTCTTACAACAACACCTAGAACATAAGCATATCTAGCTTTTAGGATATTTGACATGGTTGGGTACAACAAAGAGAAATTCACAAGTGCCTATATCCATGCAAGTAATGTTATGTTCAATGTCTAGCCTTTATTAATGTAATTTGTGTTGCACACTTAAAAAGATCCCATTATGAGGAGAAACCAATTGTGCATTACCTTGTTGATGGGTTGAATTGGACCAGTCATCGCTTGTAGATGATGGACATATATTAAAAGGGAAGGGAGATACCAAGGGCCCCTATTGTGGGCTCCAAGGTAGTGTTGAGCAATGTCAGTTGGGGTTCCTAAAGGTGCTAATAGCCCACTTGAGGGTTTAAAGGCAAGACCCCTAGCCCATGGTAAAGGGAATATTCATTGTCTAACCCAAAAACATTGATATTTGATATGTCACTTGGACTAAATTAAGCCACAAATGAACAATATGTAGGTGGTGGTCGTGCATGTCTAATTGTCCATGTATAGCTATATGTGAAAGGCCATACCTCTTCATTGGACTATATATAGATTTCTTCTACACAACTAGGCATCGAATTGAGCCAACATACCTCTACCTTGTAATCCCTTATCTAGTTCTCTAGATTGCCATTAAGCTCTACCTTGAGATCGTGGAACGGATGATTCCAATATCTTTGTAGTTGTTATTAGTTAAAAAAAAAAAAACACCGAATTCTACTATATATCTTCTCATATTTGCTATTGCTCTTGTGTGTTCTTGTATAAGTGCTTTTTTACATGGTATCAAAGATGTTAGGTATGCATTAGTAGAAAGGATTACTTTCTCAATCTACAAGTATATTTATGTAATCACCATAGTGCATGAGTGATGGCTTCATCTTCAAGCACTGAGGCATGTGCTAATGTTATTATTGCATGAATTCATAGTAGTCCACCTACATTGAGTGAAGGCAAACTTCATGGAATGGATCATACACTCTGGAAGTTTAAAATTTCATTAATTTTGGACTGTTAGGTTATTGGATAATATCATGGGGCCAACAAGGCTTGCTCTAGAGATAATTCCCATGGAAGATCCATCAAATCCTCAAGTAAGAATCCAACATGATATAGATCTTATTTTAGCTTGGAAGATGTGGAATCCATATGCTTTATGTACCACTATTCCAAGTGTAAGTGATTCTATGATTACTCTAGTACAGCACACTACTAAATCACATGAAGCTTAGGGCATATTGTCTCACCAATATGAGACCAAGAATCACACTTGAACTCAAAAACTTGATAATCAGTGCACAAATGTGAAGCACTTTGAGTCAAAGAAGGTTGAAGACTTCATTAAATGAATTAAGCATTTACAAAATAAACTAGTTGCTAGTGTTGTGATAACACTTGAAGAACCAACCCACAAGTATGTTCTATTTCTTCCTAGGAAATACGATGGGTTAATAAATGCACTTAATACTTAGGTCAAACCCTCTCCTCTTACCTTTGAAGATTTTTATGCAATGCTCCTATAAGGGGAAATGCACTTGCAAAATTGAAAAGGTTCAAAGAGTGCAACATTTTTTGCAATTGCAAAAGACAAAGGCTCTTCTAGACGTTCAACTCAAAGAAGAACAAATCCCTTGAAAGCTATTTTAATAGCAAAAGGAAGGGTCATTCCATTGCCACTAGGAACAAGTAAGATGATGATAGAAACAATACTCTCAAATCCACATGGAAGAACAGGGAATTTGCAAATATCATGGAACTTGAACCATGGATATCCTTAGAAGAGGTATGTACATTTTCCCAAACTCGTGTGGATAAAACTTGGGTATTAGAAAGTGGAGCATCTCACTACATTACCAACAAGAACTCATATAGTTCTTTAATGTCTCTATAGGAACCCATCAATGTTGTGATTGAAAACGACTCCAAATGTCTAACTGAAGGGGCTAGAACCATCTCTTTTGTTCTCGACACTAGTAGAAAAAGAAAATTTTATGATATTTTTTATGCTTTTGCATTGAAAAGAAATTTATTATCAATTTTTATCATAACAAAGGGTGGTTTTGAAGCACACTTCAAAAAGGATGGTGCAATGGAATAGGTAATACTATAGACAAAGAAGTGTAGAAAGATAACTTCTATGAGTTAAGCACCCTCACTACTGCACAAGACCGAGTGGAATTTGGCATCAACATTTTGGGCATTTTGGATTTTCCGTTCTTAAAGAGATGCATAGAGGAGGGATGGTAGCGCATTTTCTTGAATTTTCATATTTGCAAGAACCATCTGCAGCTTGCATAATGGGCAAGATGCAAAGGAACATATTTACAAAAGAGTGCAACAATCCTCTAGACTTTGCATATGCTCATCCCAATGTAAAATGTCTATTCATACTTTGGGAAAATCCCTCTACTTTTTGTTGATAGTCAATGATTATAGTAGAAAGATGTGGGTGTATTTTACACTAGAGAAGGTCGATGCTTTTGATAAATTCAAAATGGGGCACAAGATTCTTAGAAATAAAAAGATAGAAAATTGAAAAGGTTTCATATTGATGGAGAAGGTGAATTCTTATGACAAAATTCAACTACTACTACAATGCTCATGGAATCAAGAGGCAGCTCACACATCGCAACAAATAGCATTCTTGAGAGAGAATGACAGTAGTTGAAATGACCCACTACATGCTAAAAGCTCAAGATAGGTCTCATTAATTTGGGGCAGATACAATTAATACAAGTGTGTACATTTTGAATAGGAACTACGCAAAGGCACTATAAGGAATTACTCTTAAAGAAGCATACTCTAGTAAAAGAAACCTTTAGTTATGCATTTCAACACTTTTGGATCTTTTTGTTATGCACATATACCTGGATCAATGAGAGCTAAGTTAACATCAAAAAGCAAAAAAATTATCTTCTTAATATTTAGTGAAGACTCTAAAGCATGTAGACTTGAGATCTTGAGGCAAAAAAGATTATTATCAATTGTGATATATTATTTGATGATACGTAGTGAACATCAAAGGTAAATCCACTATCTCATCAACTAAAGTAATAACTCAACTTGTGCCAACTTGTAGCCGAAGCCAATATCAAAGAGGATGAGATATAAGATGATCACATTCCTCTACCAAAGAGCCAACCGGCGGGTGCCACACAATGTAATCCATTACTGAAGTGGGCATAACAACTCTTTGATGATCATAACCCCATGTTGATGTTCCAAAGTCATCTTTAGATGGGTTGTGCAAATAAAAAAGGATTAAGGAGCAACAAAGTCAATATGGTTATTATGATTAAAATTATGGGATCAATAAAAGAACCCATAATTGTAGATGCAGCACTCAAAGATCCCAAGTGGAGAGCTAGAATGGAGGCCGAGTATGATAGCATACTCAAAAATGAGACTTGAGAGATAGTTGATTTATCACCAAAGACAAAGATAATTGGAACTAAATGGATTTGGAGAGCAAAATACAAAGCAAATGGTACTTTTGAGAAGTACAGATCACGGCCTATCGCAAAAGAATTCTCACAAGTGGAAGGATTTAATGTCCAAGAGACATTTGCACCAATAGCTTAAATGTCCACAATTTGCAAGTTACTTGTTGCTATGCATAAAAGTGTCCTATATTCTAGATGGATGTAAGTCAACATTTCTAAAGCAGATGGTACTTTGGAGAAGTACAAACCTCGACCTATAGCTGAAGAATTCTCATAAGTGGAAGGAATTGATGTTGAAGAGGCATTTGCACCATACCTTGAGCAACCACAATTCATACAATACTTGCAATTGCTACACATAAAAGGTGGAATAAATTCTACACGGACATAAAATCAACATTTCTAAATGAATACCTCAAGGAGGTGGTATATGTATCTCATCCATCAATCTTGAGCTTACTTAGAAAGGCATTGGCAAGCTCCAAGAGCTTGGTACCAACAAATTGATATTTTTTTTTCAAAAATCTAGGTTGTCAAAGGACTTATGATGCAAATTTGTATGTTATGAGAAAAATAACTTAGTGATGGACATGTACTAAAGAATGTATTTTCAAATCCTTGGGATATCCACTATGCATGAAAATTACTATTAAGCAACAATCATAGTGCATCCTACATAAGATATGATCAATGCTATCTTGTTGGAAGGCAAAAGAATAGCCCAATGATTTTTAGGGTACAAATTTAGCAATGCATTATGCAACCTTACATTATGTTTCACATCTCTTACAAGTTGGACAAGAAAATTCTATTCCCCAAACAATTTTTTTGGTAAAGGCAATCATCCAAATCTTCAATCAACTATGCTTGGTCATTAATTACCATATTATATTGAGAGAGGATTTTGATATTCTAGATGCGTATATTCTAAAAGATGAACATTTATTTGAAAACTCGTCTACACAAACCTATTGTGGGTCTCTCCTATAAAATATTTCATTGCAATAGCTTGGTTCAATCCAAAGGTATTTGGAATATGGACTTGTGCCTCAAAATATTCAAACCTACCCCTCTAAAAGTCGTTTCTCAAAGTACTTCCATATCCTCGATCTCATATAAACATCAGCTCCCATTCCTACAATGAGATGGGTATCCCATTAGAATAACCATATTGGTCATTACTTCACGTGCCACCTTTAGCTCTATTTTTGAGCTCCAAAGCTCATTATTTTCGTAAGGGCCATTTTGCTTGGGGAATCATATGGATGACCATACAATGGTTGGCATTCCCTTACTAAAATATAGAATTCATTGTCAATTCTTGCTTACTAGAAATTATGGCTTGCTTTCAAAGAAACGTACACAGGCTTCATTTTCTTCACCTCTACTTTTGATTATCAAAAGACAACATGATAGATTGGTAAGAGGAAGAAATGGTTCTATGCATCAACTACAACATATTATGATGTCTTACCCCAAACTTTTGTTGTGGTGCTGGATTTAGTACCCACTTGTCTCTGCATAAGCCTCCCTCTGATCCAAGTGTATATACATTCATATGGAAGAAAGGCTTCATCATCATGTATTGGTTTGGAGATTGACAATCTATTGAATCAAGTGGAAGAAGGCATTGATCAACCTTGCACTTTCTATGTCCTCATTGTGTTGTATGGAAAGGAACAATGACATGCATTCATTCACTGTCGCTACATTAAATGGAGGTGGGATGAGCCATGGCACCTTTCACATTTTGCCATTCACTATCTACCATTCAAATTCTATTTGGCCTTCACAAAAGTACATCTAATTATCACTAGGCCTATTGAACAATTGCAGTTATGAATCATGCGGCTCATATGTCAATCACTTGAGATGCTGACCTTTGAGCAAAGTTACATGTTCAACCACTCCATCCTGACATAAACTTAGAAGTGAATGCTACCAGTTGTGCATTCATCTTGCTTAAAGAAAACCATTCATTATCACATTACATCAGATATTTCTTCACTTCAGAGTTAGCTCTGCCAGTTTATATCCTGAGAGGAAGTTAACCTCTGAACATAGTGGAAATTTTTTTTGTCCCAAAAAGAACATATATATGCATGCATGTGTGTTTGTGTGTGTGTGTGTGTGTGTGTGTGTGTTCATCTGTGTCTATGAATGTATTTATGTAGAACAAGTTTAATGCAATGTCTTTTGACGCAACTTCCATGGATCCTTGCTGCATATCTCATTGGAAGCTATCCTCGTTGGAAAATGATTCAATGCTAAGGGTGCCTCCTATTTGTTCTTCCTCTCATATGACATTGTTTCCACATGTAATCAACATTGGGAATGAGAAACTTCATCTGCTTGGTGGCAAAAGAGATGTACTAAAGTACGGCATAAACAACTTCTGCAACATTATCATCTTTCTTTGAAGAGTAGATGTTGGCAAAAGAGATGTACTAATGTAAGGCATGAGCATCTTCCACACCATTATAATCTTTCTTTGAAGAACAGATGTTGGCAAGATTTGCCCTCGTGATTCTATGCACACCATTATACTCCCACCTTGTACTTTCCATGAGCATGATGTAGAATAGAGACAGTCTATGCATCAGGTTTTCTGGAGCTACCATCATATTAAGCACTGCAGGATAGCGTTTTTCTGTGTTTCGATTCATTCATGATCCCCTCTCTACTTATCTGTTCATTTTTTTAGTTTTTACAAACACTAGAACATTCATTTGCTTTGACCTTTCAATCAGCTCCCAACCAAGATCTCGTGGTTCATTTGGCAGTCAAAGAATTCTCTTTTATCTTTGAAAGGTACATGTTTTGTGATGTGATTCTTGCTTCTCTCTTAAGCCAGCATCTCATTTTTATTACTTGCACTTTCTCATGGGAGAACTGAGAGATTTAAACCGAGATTCAGTTATTTAAATCCTTTATAGATCATTCAGGCCAAAAATAAAATTTGAGGTTTTTATCCCTTCAGAGAGATTTTCATTTTAATAACAATAATATTTCACACATACTTCACATATAATAATAGAAACAACATTATAAATCAATATACAGACTCTACATAGTATCTAAATGAAGTGATCAACACATAGGTATTCAAAATGCACATATCCCAAAGCTGCCCTATGTATACTTAAAAGAATATCATAGAAAAAATTGACCCAAAGATTTAAATCAAGAAAGAATTAAATGTTTCTATTTTCAGCAAAAAATTGCGATTTTTTTCACATTTTCATGTAAATTATGAACCAGTTCGAGATCCTTATGATGTGCTTCATTTCGCAGTGTAGGAATGCTTCTATTTTACGAGAAACAAATACGTACCCTTTTTATCTCATCAGTTCACCTGTCTGCTTGACCAACCACAGAAAAGTTGACAAACGAAAGAGGCAATATACACTTCCTGGACATCATTCTTTAGACTAGAGCAATAAGCATTCATCTTTGTATGTTTTCAGCTCCATAGACACTGAAAGGTAAACCCTGCCTCCCAAGAAGGAAAAGTTGAGACGCTATGCATGCTTTACTATGTAGTCTTTTTGAAGGTCAGACAAGGCTAGTGACTTGGAACTTCCATTCCTTGTGCTTGATCTATCCTAAACCCCTGATGATGTTATAGGGAGATTAACATACTCTGATTTCCTCCAAGAATTGATTCATGATATTTGAGCAAATTGAGAAAGAATAAGTATTTTATACACTTTTACTCAGACTACTTACAGCTGGTATGATAGCTTGAATAATGGTGTATGTTGACTATCGATAAGAGCCAAGAGCGATTACAAGAATGCATGTTCCTCTTATTTGTATACATCCATGATTATGTTGCCCCTGATTTTATTCCCACAAATCATTAGAGGGATCGCGCATATTGCGCTTCTGCAGATACCTTCTGCTGACTGCAAAAATAATATTCATTCAAAGAATAGGCACTGGATTTTGCTCATGAAGAATTTTCTTCATCCTGACAGTCATATAGCTATGAGTACCTTCGTCGCTTTTTACCATTGGGAGTCCCATGAACTTGAGTCTTTATGCCATATGTCCTCAATTGAAAATTCTCAAATGCCTCTGAGACAGCATCAACCTTGATGAAGAGAATGCAAATGTTAATTCTATCTTGTCCATATCAGTGATATATTCGTTCTTTGAAACAATTTATTTCTGAAATCGAGTCTCTATTATCTTGGAATATAGCTGAATTAAGATCACTTCATTTGATTACATCACAAGAACTGAAACTTCTACTAGTGGATTGCCTGTGAACAATGATTTTCATATGGATTACCAATTCGGGTCTTTTGGAGTAAATGCGAACAATTCTGTCCTCAAAGCAGTCTGGCAGCAGATGACTTATCCGATCCTTTGGTATTATGAATTTCTCATCTGATTCATAATCCTGAAATCCGATATGCATTGAAGATTTGTTAAAACATGAGTGATGGTTTTAAAAAACAGATGAGGGTATCAAACACTTGTATACCTTGAAAAAATGCACCCTTTTAAGCCAGCATCGCCAAGCAAAAGATGGTTAGTTTATAAACTAACTGAACTATTTGGTTATAACCCTGTATTAAATAAGCATCTTATACACTATCTCGATTTTGTACCTTTGCACTGGATCTTCCTTCCCACGGGTAAGATCAATTTTTACGTTACTGACTATAATGTCATCTGGAGAAAGATGAACTCCCGATTTCACCTAGCAGAAAAACCATACACCATGTAAGCAGTTCTGTCAATGCTTATATTGGCTGCAATCTTTCCTTACTTGTGCACAGGCAATATCTTCAGGCCTAACAGTTTTGAAATGCTCCAGCTTCTCTTTAGGGACAGCATACTCATTACAATACTGTATCATGCAACACAATATCAAATGAACTCCTGCAACATATGGGTATATTAACAAAAAAATCTGCTCATGCAGACCTGATAAAGCTCCCTGCGACGCATCCGAATGACTATTTTCCGGGCTTCAGCTAATTCTTCCTTATCTGAGGTCTCAATAGTTTTAAGTATACTGTCATCCAGCTGGTTACATTGAAAAGATGCCAAATCAATTCTTGATTGATGGTTCATGCATTTGGTTTAAAATATCAGGACAGAGATTACCATCCAAAAATCCTGTGGTTCAAAAATGAGATCTGAAATCTTCAAGTATTCATTTGCAAGAACAAATGCATCAACTAGCATATACTCCAATGCCTGGTGCCAATCATATATACACAGAATATGTAACCAACCCTGTTCACATCATGAAATGTCGCATACAAGTATAGTCACACACATTCTGCTCATCCCTTCTCAGAAAATTCCAGTACCCCCTCAAGAAACTATGTTATGTCAATGGAATGATGTGTATGAGTTTAATCACCGAACATTAGTCATATAAGTATTGTCTCACACATTGTGCTCATCACTTTTCAAAAAATCCCCGTTCTCTCTCAATAAGCTATATTATGCCAATCACAAGTATAGTCACACACATTCTGCTCATCCCTTCTCAGAAAATTCCAGTACCCCCTCAAGAAACTATGTTATGTCAATGGAATGATGTGTATGAGTTTAATCACCGAACATTAGTCATATAAGTATTGTCTCACACATTGTGCTCATCACTTTTCAAAAAATCCCAGTTCTCTCTCAATAAGCTATATTATGCCAATCACATGATGACTGGATGAGTTTAATTACCCAACAATGGTCATGTTTGATCTCTTAAAATGCATTATGGATTGAACGTGGAAAAGATTCTTTCACTGTATGTGTACACACACACACACACACACACACACACACACACACATATATATATATATATATATATATATATATATATATATATATATATATATATATATATATATATATATATATATATATATATATATATATATATATATATATATATATATATATATATATATATATATATATATATATATATACACGTACGTATGTACATACATACCAGTGTTGCATCGCAACGCATTGCGATGAGTTCGCAATGTTGCAATGTTGTGACATTCGCAACGCGTTGCAATAAAATTCAAATTTTTTTGCCCGAAGTTATTCCCTCCTATCACCATGCCCAAAGCAAAGCAAGCTTGTTGGCAATATGTCACAAGTCAAGGCAAGATGGGCTTCGGGAGTAGTGAGAGATGGACTTGTAAGCTTTGTAGCTATAGTGGAGCCGATAGGATCAAGGCACACCTTGCAAAATTTAGTGGTGTAGGGGTTGCATCTTGCAAAGAGCCAATGCCCGAAGCTAAAAAGGAAGAGCTATTGCAATGGGTTGCTCAAAAATCCCAAGGTAGAAGGAATACACCTTCACAATCTCAAGATAGATCACATGCAAGCGGTTCACATGCCTCATGTGGTCCCCAAACTCAAGCATCTCAAGCTTATGAGGCTCCCATAGACATTGACATAGAGCATGCGCCACCAAGAAAGAGTACAAGCTCTCTTGGAGGAGCCTCTATACGTGCTAGCTTGCAAAAACAACGTAAACAAGAAGCCACACAAGCCATCATGAAGGCTTTTATACAATGTGGGTTGTCTTTCAATGTTGCACGGACACCGGCATTGAGAAATGCCATTGAAAAGGTATCATTATTAAGGTATCGGTGGCAAGGGCCTACCTATGAAGAGTTAAGGACAACAGAGCTCAAAAGAACAAAGGAAGCATTAGAGAGAGAGCTTGAGCCCATGAAGGAGACATGGGCAAAGTATGGATGCACAATCATGTGTGATGGATGGACGGACATGAGAAAGCGGAATGTGTACAACATTCTGGTGCATTGTTGCAAAGGGAGCATGTTCCTTCGAGCCATAGATACTACGGTCACAAGTGAGTTTAAATTTCTTCTAATTTCTAATTTCTGATTTCTGAAATTTCAGTTTATCATTGATTGTGCAACATGTCACATGCATGTGCATGTGGCATGTGGCATGTGGCATGTCGCATGTTGCATGTGCATGTGCATGTGGCATCTGGCATGTCACATGTCGCATGTGGCATGTGCATGTGCATGTCACATGTGCATGTCACGTGTGCATGTGGCATGTGCATGTGGCATGTGCATGTCACATGTGCATGTGGCATGTGTAAGTGCATGTGCATGTCCATTTCCATGCCCATGTGCATGTGCATGTGCATGTGCATGTGCATGTGCATGTGCATGTGCATGTGCATGTGCATGTGCATGTGGCATGTGCATGTGCATGTGCAATGTGCATGTGCAATGTGCATGCTTTCAAGATAAATTATCAATTGATTAATGATTCATTTTGTTATATATAAACAAGTCTCTTCATTTATGACCATATCCGTCAAGCTATCATGGACATTGGTGCAGAAAAAGTAGTCCAAGTAGTCACAGATAATGGAAGTAAATGTGTGGCTATGGGCAAGCTTTTGGAAAAAGAATTCCCCTCTATTGTGTGGACACCGTGTGCTGCCCATTGCATTGATTTGCTGAT
>MU260378.1:125000-190000 GCA_020310875.1 Ceratopteris richardii
TTCTAAAATCTGTTTGTGTTTCTCATAATCCTTTGATTTCAAGAAGATTTTTACTAATTACAATCTTTACTTCTCTAGAAATAGATAAAATTGGTTTGAGCTCTATTTTGAAATCAAAAGAAGCGATAGAATCTCTTCCTCCTTATGTTAGAAAGCTTTGGGTCCATCCTTTGGTTACATACAAATATACGAAAGATCTATGGCCCGTCTATCTCTACCCCTAAGAAAAACAAGATTTGAGTCTTATGGAATACTTCTAGGCTAGTTCCTAAAATACTCGGTATTAATGTGTCTAAGGTGGGTAGAAGTGTTATCTACTTGAAGTGGAGCAATATGGTTGGCTCATGCTTTCAATGTGGAAATTTAGAAAATTAATAAAAAAATTGTCCTTCGCTCAAGTCTGAGGGGGTTAACCTTATTCCATCTTGTCCTCGAAGCAAGATTTTGGTCCCTTGGGAGAAAATATTTGGTAAACAAAGGTTAATTCTGCCTTCTAATTTACTTGTTGGAAACGTGACAACACCTAGATCGAAGACAGTTCAAGGCCCTGGTTGAAGGTTCTAAAGGGAAAGAAACTATGGCTGAAAAACGAACGCACCCTCCGGCCCTTGTTATGCAGCTAAAACTTAATGTTTATAAGCGTAGAGAGGGAGAGGGTGTTACTCTTAGTGTCCATCTGAAAGGCCAAATGGCCACCGGACTCTTCTTTTTATATGTTCTTTAATAAAACATATAGTGGCCTAGTCAATCACAGACTCTAAGTTCGACCGCATTTGTAACACCTAAGAGGTCTGTACTCGTGCTCTTTGTATACTATGTTTTTCGGCGTATTTTGTTGCCTCTGTGCGAAGTATCGTGTGCAGCCCTAAGAGCTCAATTTTCTACTCCGAGGATATCGTCGTGAAGCTCTCAAGAAGGAGAGCGCACTGTGGTGCATTGCCATCGAAATATTTCACTGGTATTAGAGCATTTCGATGCAAAAGATTCGTTTCTTTTGTGCGAACGAAGCGAACAGCCAACCACCCACCTAAGGCTTACGACTAAGGCAGCGACCAAGGCATAGACTTTGGCATACGTTGTCATCCAAGTCACTGAAGTCACCGTTGGCGGCGCGCGAGGGAGGACCTCAACGATCAAGGAAGATAGAGGTTCTTTATACTTCCCGAGAGGTCACCCATTCCAGTACTGTTCCCTCCGGAGCTCGCTTAACCGTGGCAATCTCTTGCCACTAAGCTACACTCTTGTGGTGTCTGAAGAAAGGGAAAGATTAAGGTTAACATTACCTTGAATATGTTTTGATCCCTCAAAGCTTCATTCTTTGCTTTCAAAGCTTGTTTTTGAAGCATTTTTGGGGTGTCTTTTGGAGCCATTTCGGAGTACTTTTGCTCATAGTTCTCTTCACACAGGTCCAAGAACATCAAGAAGAGTGTTCTTTGTACTTCTCCGACAATAAATATCAACCTTTGAGGCTGTGTTTTCAGCCACACTCATAAAACTACAAGTTTCTTGAAAGGTTTTGCAACTTTGGTGGGGCAACCGCTGAAAATTCATGCACGTTTTATAGCCTAAAACATCATAGTTGAAAGACACTTGCAGATGTTGTTGGCTAGTTTTTGGGCTGTGCAATTAGCCTTTTGGTGTCATTTTACTGCATATATTGAGCACATACACACCATTTACGCTTCTATGGATACCGCTTATGTATGTCCATGTTATCATTGATATAGCGATTACGTTTTTTTGCATAAAGCCTTTTACGTTTGATAAAGAGGGTCGCGGTGAGGTTTTCTTAACTGTGAGATACCCAGATGTCGGGGTCTCTTCGGTGATGCAGGTGGAAGACTTACCCAGCTTCGCCATAGGAAATGTATGATAGTCGTTCATAGGTGCTTGATAAGCCTAGTTAGCTTCTATTGGGTAATTGATTATATGCAGTGGAGTTAGTGATTCACTATGTAGGTAAACATGTCAATACTTGCAGTTTTATGATATTTTGACACTAGTCATATGCTCATTTTGCAGGGGATACTCTGGCAAAATTTTTTCAGATTTTTGGTTTTGTCAACTATACAGTGGTCGATTTACTCCTTGATACACTTATTCATTGGTGTTTGGACTCTTCTAGCTCCATTATCATTCTATTCAATTCTCTACCACCACGGCATCAAAGGTCTCAGGCACATCTGGTGGATCAAGGTCTAGTGCCAGTGTTCCGAGGAGGAGCTATAACTTGCCGGGCAAAGACCATTTTGAGATCCGAAAATTTGATGGCACAAACTTTACTCTATGCAAGAATCAAATTAAAGATGTGCTGATTCAAAAGAGGCAATGGAAGCCAGTAAATGGGATTTCAAAGAAGCCCGTTGACATGGATGAAGATGATTGGGATGAGTTAGATGAAATGGCCAAGTCTACCATTCGCTTGCACCTTGCAGATAATGTTTACTTTACAGTATGAGACTTTGAACGTGCAGAGGAGCTTTGGAAGAAGTTATGCAATACATATGAAAAAGAGACGACATCAAATAAAGTGTATCTTATGAGAAAAGCATATGACCTTCGCATGAAGGACACAGATAGTGTTGCTGCTCATCTAAATGAGTTTGATGCTATATTCTCCCAGTTATAAGCTCAAAAAATGGATATGGATAATAAAATGAAAGCAGAATTGTTGTTATGCACCCTGCCATCATCATGGGATACGTTTGGCACAGCTATTAGCAATAGTGCACCTCGTGGTAAACTCGTCTATGATGACATATGTGGAGCACTCTTGAGTGAGGAGATTCGTAGAAAATCTATGGTTGGCACCCAAAGTGGAGATGCATACAATGTTCATGATTCTATAGGGCCGCCAACATATGGGTAATTTTTATTTGGGCGAATCCTAATCTCATATGACCATCCTCCCCTTGGGAAATTCTTTCATTTGAGTGATATCTCCACCCTTGGTGAATCCTAAACTTGGGCAACCACAACTACCCCTTGGGAAAATCCTAAACTTGGGTGATCACCTTGGTCCTCTACCCTTGGTGAACACTTAACTTGGGCAACCACCTCTAGTCTTGTCTCTTGGCAACTACTAGGCATGGTTGTTTTCGGACTTGTCCGACTCCATGGCTAAACTTTTGCTAACTCCCATAATAGACTCATTAGCAACGTGTTAGTAACACGACTTTTTGTTTGTGTCGAGCCTCAAATTTTGATGTGCTATGTATGCATGTTTGCCGATGCATTTTCTTGTCCTTTTTGATGATAGACTTCTTTTTTTTGTGCAGAGCCCCTGATTCATGTTTCATGGATGAATCATTTAGGTTGTATGGATGACCGGTGCATTTTTGCCATAGGAACAAAAAGTTCCAGATGGCACCGTACCTATAGAAGCATATGGCACTGAATTCATGCCCTGAGGCATAGACGTAAACATCCCATTCGAAGTTAGAAGTTAGAATCCCATTAGTAACAACTATCCTACCATGCATGGGCAACCAACCCATGGGCGAATCCTAGTCAACATCAGCTAAATGAGGGACACCTCATTGCCTTTGTGATTCTCCTCAAGCAAGCCCATCCTTAAGCAACTACCACCCAATTGCATGAGCGACTTCGAGCCTAGGTGATCCACCTTAAGCAACATTATTGTAAGAGAAGCTTCCCCAATCCATCAGAAGTCTATGCATATTTACATTAATTCAAGTGAATCTAAATGTATATGAAGATGACCTACTATATCCTCTATATGCTATTATTGTAGTTGAAGGTCATAAACAAATGGCACTGTTGTGTCAAAATTATTATCCCAAACAAAAAAGAGAGAGAAAAGAAGATAGGAAGTACGATTCTCACCTCCCTTACGAAGAGACCAATAGTGGCACGCAACTTGTTAAGGTAAATAATTTTACAGGTGCCCAGTCAAGTAATGGACATGAGGAGATACCAAGTAGGCCCAATTCATAGACTAAGCAAACGGACTCAAGAAGCAAAAGATGGAACATTGTGGACTTGGACTTGACAAAAAGAAAATGTTCTCAGAAGCTCTCTCGCAAAAGCTGATAAAAAAATGTACATAAGCTCTGCTTCAGCTCAGGATACTAGCTTTACAGTTTATAACCTTCGACTCACTAATATGATTCCTCGCAGGCTATAACTTCAGCTTCTTTTGTTTGCTCCTGATGTTCACATGTAGAAATAACATCATTATGATATAGTAATATGGATCATCAACAAATTTCATGTGTGGGGCCATTTACTAAATTCATTGAGATTTGAAGAAAGCAGAATATTCTCAGAAACTCTCACCCAAACGCCCATGGAAATATGGATCATTAACTCTGCTCTAGCTCAGAGCACTAACATTGGAGATCATATCCTTCAGCTCACCAACTTAATTCTTTGGAGGCTATAAACTTGACTTCTTTTCTTGGGTCCACTGGGACACTACTCTCATGTACAAGTTGTCATAATAAGAAAGACATGTTCCCCCAAAATCAGAAACTTTAAGTATATATGCAAAGAAAACAAAAGATCAAGAAAACAATTACAGGGATACCACCTTTACTTTAGCATGTGTATAGACTGTCCTGAATAGGTTAGCTCTTGTCTGGAATAAATCATATACATTTCTATCTGCACAGAGAAAACTAATCAATCAGTTAGCTACTATTCATCACAAACTGGATTGCTAATTTTACTTCCCATCAAAAACAGAAATTCTAATACAGGCACTTACTTTCTTTAGCACGATAACAAATCTCATTGTCTATGACCCTCATGTTCTCCATGAGCCTGCATTAGCGAGCTAACAACTTCAGGTATTGTTGTTGATTCTAGATATGAATCAATCAAGCAGGTTAACAATGGTTATGGTGCTCCTCTGTTGAGCAACCATACCTTGGAAAATAAAAGCTGTTGGAGATGCCACAAGCTCGGCAGTCCCTATCTATATAGTCAAACCTGCTATAAAAATGCAATGATGAGATATGATAGCAGGTCAAAACAAAATGAGATTCGAGTCAAAGTATGTGTGTACACACAACTGGCTCCAAGATTGGATACAACAGATTCATAAGCAGATAGTTTAATCAGACAGAGATACAAGAGAATTCACTTGGGCTTCAAACATTTGTGATTGATTCAATGGTAGGTGATATAGAATAACTGATTGAAAAATTCTTACAAATCGGTAATGACAGTAAGATAGCTCCTAAAATATAATTGTTGGCGTTTCTAGACAATTTGTTAGGGCTACAATGATTTTCAGTCTTTTCCAAGATGTGGGGGTGTTCTTTGTCTCTTTTTTTTTTTTTTTTTTTCTTTTGTGGGGGTGGGGGGGGGGGAAACTAAATCTTGGGTGACAACTAAGAATATTATCTAAGCATCCTTAAATGAATGTTGGGATAGATATTGACGTACATATGACATAAGGGGATGGTTTGAGCCCTCTCCTGATAGCATAGTAGAATGATTGTCAAGGATAAAAACAGAAGGATGTTGTTTCTAGTGCCACAAAATGTTTGACTACAATAATGGTTGAGGTAAAGCTTTGCCAAAGAGAAACTTTGACTAAGATTGAGATCTTGAGTTTGATGAGATCCATGGCATGTTAGATGAAAAAGATGAATAACATATATGAACTCAGCAAGGTTGCAACGGCTCACGTGCCGGAAATTCTGGTACCATAATCCGGTTCGGTTCGGTTCCATAGCGAACCTTACATCCGGTTCATCCATTTTTTTTGTATGGTTCAAATGATGTTTTTCTTGATACTCGACCCAAATTGTTGCCAATTTACAAGGTACATACACATACATGTGTTCATACATAGTGCACACACACATATATATGTATATAGATGTGTATGTATATGTGTATATATAATTTTTACATATATATACAAAACCTTCTACGTACCTTACGAAGTTTACCTTGGAGTTAAGATTCGGTTCATGTACCTTACCAGTACAGAACCTTACGAACCTAACCACCTTGGAACTCAGTTAAGTTGAATAATAAATGATCAAATTGAAGAGGAGTTGAATCATCGATTTGATTGAGATGAATGATTTTACGATGTCCTTGCTTGAAAGAATTAGCAAAGAGCCAAAGGTTTCACTACAATGGACTCCGAGTAACTTGAACATTTGCAACATAGTGTCGATATGTCCAAATGACCCAAGGACATAAATATGGCTTTAAGTTACCGAAATGGAGATCATAAAATCAGGTAACATCATGTATGCATTCTCGAAAGCTCTAGAAGAGAACTACGATGTGAAAGACATTGTACATACAAACGGAGAGTGCTTGCAGCACCTACCCAAATAATCTCTAAGGGGGCTCCGCCAAGCTGACTCCCTCCCACTATCTATATATATAGCTGATGTTGTGCATATGGTAGGCGTGTGTGCATCTCTTTTTGGTGTGTGTGTGTGTGTGTGTGCATCTCTTTTTTTTTTTTTTTTTTTTGGTGTGTGTGTTCGTGTGAGTGTGAGTGTGAGTGTGTGCATCTCTTTTTGTATTGGTTTACTTTCTTGTTTGTATTTTTCATGTCTTATACTGCTGTTAAGTCTCTTGCTTTTGTTTGTTATTTTTTCCAATGTGTATGTGTTTGTCTTCTCTATCCTGAGTTCGTAAGTTTGGATAACTCTGAACTTATGAAGGTATATATACATACATACATACACACACGCGCGCGCGCGCGCACACACACACACACAAGAGAACAAACATATATACATAAATACATAGATATGTACGTACATACATAGATAGGTACATACGTGTGTACATACATACATGTGCACACACTCATACATTCATACATACGTACACCATATATATGCATACAAACGCATATATGCTTAAAGTTTAAACTAAGGACATTCCTTTGTGGTATCACTTCATTAGAGAAGTGTTTGAGGATGGCTTGATGACTTTTTGATCAAGGTCAATATATCACAAACGAAATCAATTGCTCTTGCTAAGTGCCTACCATATGCACATATAAAAGAGAGAGACATACCCCGAGGGCCGAGTTCATGCTCGAGATTGAGGTTGGGAGAGCGACACATACCCCGAGGGACGAGATATTATGCAGGATATGTAGAGAGGAGGTGGAGGACGAGGAGCACTACACATGTAGATGCCAGGCATATGAGGACATCAGAGACCGCTACCCACAGCTCTTCAAGGGGGGCAGAGAGATGAGGGCTTTATTGGGGACAGAGGACCAACGCCCTCTAGGTCATTTCCTAGTAGAGCTCCAGCACCATCGTACATCACTCCTCCAGCAGCAGATGGAGATACACCTGGCCCCCCCCCCCTCAGACTTATATTACAGAATTTTTCAGACCCACAGCCACTCGAGGACCCAGCTCGATGCGGGGTGTCACATTGCACAAAGCAGCACTACACATGTAGATGCCAGGCATATGAGGACATCAGAGACCGCTACCCACAGCTCTTCAAGGGGGGCAGAGAGATGAGGGCTTTATTGGGGACAGAGGACCAGCGCCCTCTAGGTTGTTTCCTAGTAGAGCTCAAGCACCCTCGTACATCACTCCTCCAGCAGCAGATGGAGATACACCTGCCCCCCCCCCCTCAGACTTATATTACAGATTTTTTCAGACCCACAGCCACTCGAGGACCCAGCTCGATGCAGGGTGTCACATTGCACAAAGCAGAGGAGCTTAGACGACAGCGTCGACGACCGAGACCCCTACTCCGAAGAGCCCGTCCACACCAGAGAGAGATTCACGCAATTCACGCACTCCATGACATGGAGATACGGAGATGTCAGCAACGCACCCTGTCGATCTAGACGTTCAGAGCATTTTGAGGATCGCCATGATGCCTTACCCACCAAATCATTATATCCTACACACACTCCAGGCATTTAGAGGGTTGTGATACCATCGAGCCTCCCCTCCCTATGCATATCATATTTGTATCACACCCATTGAGCATATAGAGTACATACCCATAGCACCCCACACCCTTGATGCCAGTTATTGTTCACTCCTTTTATACCCGTTTTTTGTACTCACACTTTATTTTCCTTTTGGGATCACACTGGATTGGATCATATTGATGTATATGTTTTGTTTCATAGGCCGATTTTGGCCTCTAATAGACGTTAAAAAGTCTCTCTCTCTCTCTCTCTCTCTCTCTCTCTCATCTCTCTCTCTCTCTCTCTCTCTCTCTCTCTCTCTCTCTCTCTCTCTCTCTCTCTCTCTCTCTCTCTCTCTCTCTCTCTCTCTCTCTCTCTCTCTCTCTCTCTCTCTCTCTCTCTCTCTCTCTCTCTCTCTCTCTCTCTCTCTCTCTCTCTCTCTCTCTCTCTCTCTCTCTCAGAGACAACAGCAGGTAAGGCGGGAGGGGAGCAGCCCCCCTCTTTCTTCATCTCGAGGGGAGGGTGAGGGAGGGGACCCTCTCCTTGAGCTTTCCAGCACCCTTCTCCTCGCTCTCTGTCTACAGCAACAACATGGAAGGCAGGAAAAGCTTTGCCTCTGCCCTCTTGCACCAGCCGCTTTCTATACCAGCCCCAGTCAACAAACCAACAGCATGGGAGTCTTACTTACTCCAAGAAGTGAAGAAACTCAAGGAGAAATGGCAGCAATGAAGCAGAAAATTAGTAAGAAAGATGAACAAATAGCCAGATTGCAACAAAAGCTTGATGAAACACAAGGAAACAGCCAGCAAACGAGAGCTTAATCAACAAATAAAGTCGACTTGGCAACACAATTATCCGAGGCAAAACTATCCAGCTCTACACATTTTTCAAAAGAAGTAATGTCTGTGGTAAAGGAGCAAGAATTGGTGGACAGCAACAAGAAAGTTATCAGGATTGGAGGCCTCCCCCTAGGATGGGATAGGGAGAACATCGCACCCGAGTTAAAAGATGAATGCATCCTTGAAACAGAAGTACTAGAAGCACAACTAACCAAGGTGGTCCCCTTCATCAATCTAGGGTCTCCGGTCTTCATCACACCCAAAGGAAATCAGGCAAGGGTAAGCTATTTTGACATGTCAGATAAGATAGCTGTCATGAAGCAAGCAAAGTCACTACAAGGTACTAAAGTATGGATAGCATATGAACTCACCCCACTCCAACTTAAAAATCGACCAGCAAAGTTACTAAAGTCAGAGAAGCCAGGAAGAATGGAAAGTGGGCAGTATACAGAGGCGGTCAAGCTATTATCAGAGATTTCCATACCTATACCACATAGGAAGAAACAGCTATCTCCCTCATTTGTAATATATATTGATGTAATTTTGAAACTCTTATGAGTCATAAGAGTGCTTTGGAAGCCACATCCCCCCCCTTATATTTTTATTTTGATTTTTCCCTTTTATTATAGCCCCTTGAGGGCTTCCCCCCAAGTGGAATGTAATGTTTTGATGTACCTGATCGGTCCCATAGGTCGATTTCGGCCTCCCGTGGACCTTAATATATCTTTCTTTCTTTCTTTCTCTCTCTCTCTCTCTCTCTCTCTCTCTCTCTCTCTCTCTCTCTCTCTCTCTCTCTCTCTCTCTCTCTCTCTCTCTCTCTCTCTCTCCCCGAGGTAAAACTATCCAGCTCTACACATTTTTCAAAAGAAGTAATGTCTGTGGTAAAGTGGTAAAGGAGCAGGAATTGGTGGACAGCAACAAAAAAGTTATCAGGATTGGAGGCCTCCCCCTAGGATGGGACAGGGAGGACATCGCACCCGAGTTAAAAGATGACTGCATCCTTGAAAAAGAAGTACTAGAAGCACAACTAACCAAGGTGGTCCCCTTCATCAATCTAGGGTCTCTGGTCTTCATCACACCCAAAGGAACTCGGGCAAAGGTAAGCTATTTTGACATGTCAGATAAGATAGCTGTCATGAAGCAAGCAAAGTCACTACAAGGTACTAAAGTATGGATAGCAAATGAACTCACCCCACTCCAACTTAAAAATCGACCAACAGAGTTAACTAAAGTCAGAGAAGCCAGGAAGAATGGAAAGTGGGCAGTATACAGAGGCGGTCAAGCTATTATCAGAGATTTCCATACCCATACCACATAGGAAGAAACAGCTATCTCCCTCATTTGTAATATATATTGATGTAATTTTGAAACTCTTATGAGTCATAAGAGTGCTTTGGAAGCCACATCCCCCCCCTTTTATTTTTATTTTGATTTTTCCCTTTTATTATAGCCCCTTGAGGGCTTCCCCCCCAAGTGGAATGTAATGTTTTGATGTACCTGATCGGTCCCATAGGTCGATTTCGGCCTCCCGTGGACGTTAATATATCTTTCTTTCTCTCTCTCTCTCTCTCTCTCTCTCTCTCTCTCTCTCTCTCTCTCTCTCTCTCTCTCTCTCTCTCTCTCTCTCTCTCTCCCCCCCCCTCCCCCCCCCCCCTCTCTCTCTCTCTCTCTCTCTCTCTCTCTCTCTCTCTCTCTCTCTCTCTCTCTCTCTCTCTCTCTCTCTCTCTCTCCACGTTTGAGAGCACTAAACATTTGAGAGATCTAGACATTTGGAAGAGACGGGGCACGAGAGAGTATGGTATGCACAAACCTAATGATGGTTGGAAGACCATGGCATGAGCAGTACCGATCTCCTCCCTTTTCAGTATGACGGTTGACCTCTCTTCCCCCTACATTACCCTCTCTCGTTCGGAGAGGAACGGGATCATCCGTCAGGACCTACTATAGATACACATCAGAGAGACATGGATAGCACCACGGGAGCCTCTTCCCACAAAGAGGCAACACTACAAAGAGCACTTCCTGACAATGACTGCGGATGGTTTCATTCAGAGACCACGATACATGGATACATACATGGCACCAGCAGAGAGAGTGGCCATTGGGCAGCTCATAGTATCATCGCACCAGCTCGAGATTGAGGTTGGGCGACCTACACATATCCCAAGGGACGAGAGATTATGCAAGATATTCCGAGAGGAGGTGGAGGACGAGGAGCACTACACATGTACATACCAGGCATATGAGGATATCAGAGACCGCTACCCACAGATCTTCAGGGGGGCCAGATTTTTTCAGACCCACATCCACCCGAGGACCCAGCTCGACGCGGGGTGTCACATTACAGAGAGCAGAGGAGCTTAGACCACAACGTCGACGACCGAGACTCCCACTCCAAAGAGCCCATCCCCACCAGAGAGAGATTCAGGCGATTCAGCCACGCCATGACATGGAGATACGGAGACGTCAACAGCGCACCCCTTCGCATCTCGACATGCAGAGCATTTTGAGGATCGCCACGATGCCTTACCCACCGATGCATTATATCCTACACCCGCTCTAGGCATTTAGAGGGTGATGACACCACCGAGCCTCCCCTCCCTATGCATATCATATTTGTATCTCACCTATTGAGCATATAGAGTGCATACCCATAGCACCCCACACCCTCGACGCCAGCTATTATCCACTCCTTTTATACTCTCTTTTGTACTCACACTTTATTTTCCATTTGGGATCACAATGGATTGGATCATACCTATGTATATGTTTTGTCTCATAGGCCGATTTTGGCCTCTAATAGACGTTAAAAAGTCTCTCTCTCTCTCTCTTCTCTCTCTCTCTCTCTCTCTCTCTCTCTCTCTCTCTCTCTCTCTCTCTCTCTCTCTCTCTCTCTCTCTCTCTCTCTCTCTCTCTCTCTCCCCCCCCCTTGTCTACAGCAACAACATGGAAGGCAGGAAAAGCTTTGCCTCTGCCCTGTTGGACCAGCCGCTTTCTATACCAGCCCCAGTCAACAAACCAACAGCATGGGAGTCCTACTGACTCCAAGAACTGAAGAAACTCCAAGGAGAAATGGAAGCAATGAAGCAGGAAATTAATAAGAAAGATGAACAAATAGCCAGATTGCAACAAAAGCTTGATGAAACACAAGGAAACAGCCAGCAAACAGGAGCTGAATCAACAAATAAAGTCGACTTGGCAACACAATTATCCGAGGTAAAACTATCCAGCTCTACACATTTTTCAAAAGAAGTAATGTCTGTGGCAAAGGAGCAGGAATTGGTGGACAGCAACAAGAAAGTTATCAGGATTGGAGGCCTCCCCCTAGGATGGGACAGAGAGGACATCGCACCCGAGTTAAAAGATGACTGCATCCTTGAAACAGAAGTACTAGAAGCACAACTAACCAAGGTGGTCCCCTTCATCAATCTAGGGTCTCCGGTCTTCATCACACCCAAAGGAACTCAGGCAAGGGTAAGCTATTTTGACATGTCAGATAAGATAGCTGTCATGAAGCAAGCAAAGTCACTACAAGGTACTAAAGTATGGATAGCAGATGAACTCACCCCACTCCAACTTAAAAATCGACCAGCAGAGTTAACTAAAGTCAGAGAAGCCAGGAAGAATGGAAAGTGGGCAGTATACAGAGGCGGTCAAGCTATTATCAGAGATTTCCATACCCATACCACATAGGAAGAAACAGCTATCTCCCTCATTTGTAATATATATTGATGTAATTTTGAAACTCTTATGAGTCATAAGAGTGCTTTGGAAGCCACATCCCCCCCCCCCCTTTTATTTTGAGTTTTCCCTTTTATTATAGCCCCTTGAGGGCTTCCCCCCCAAGTGGAATGTAATGTTTTGATGTACCTGATCGATCCCATAGGTAGACTTCGGCCTCCCGTGGACGTTAATGTATCTTTCTTTCTTTCTTTCTTTCTTTCTTTCTCTCTCTCTCTCAGTATGACCCACATTACCCTCTCTCGTTCGGAGAGGAATAGGATCATCCGTCAGGACCTACTACAGATACAAGTCAGGGAGACATGGATAGCACCACGGGAGCCTCTTCCCACAAAGAGGAATCACTACAGAGAGCACTTCCTGACTGTGACAACAGATGGTTTCATTCAGAGACCACGATACATGGATACATATATGGCACCAGCTGAGAGAGTGGCCATTGGGAAGCTCAGAGTATCATCACACCAGCTCGAGATTGAGATTGGGCGAGCCACACATACCCCCATGGATGAGCGACTATGCAGGATATGTAGAGAGGAGGTGGAGGACGAGGAGCACTACACATGTAGATGCCAGGCATATGAGGACATCAGAGAGCGCTACCCACAGCTCTTCAGGGGGCCTAGAGAGATCAAGGTTTTATTGGGGACAGAGGACCAACGCCCTCTAGGTCGTTTCCTAGTAGAGCTCCAGCGCCGCCGCGCATCACTCTTCCAACAGCAGATGGAGATACACCTGGCCCCCACCCCTCAGACTTATATTACAGATTTTTTGAGACCCACATACACTCGAGGGCCCAGCTCGATGCGGGGTCTCACATTACACAGAGCAGAGGAGCTTAGACGACAGCGTCGACGACCGAGACCCCTTGTCCGGAGAGCTCGTCCACATCGGAGAGAGATTCAGGCGATTCACGCACGCCATGACATGGAGATACAGAGACGTCAGCTGCGCACCCCTATCGATTTGGACGCCCAGAGCATTTTGAGGATCGCCATGATGCCTTACCCACCGATGCATTATATCCTACACCCACTCCAAGCATTTAGGGGGTTGTGATACCATCGAGCTTCCCCTCCCTATGCATATCATATTTGCATAGTTGCTATTCGTACGCGTACGAACCCGTTCGTACGCATTTTCAGACCCGTACGTAATCGTACGAATTCGTACGAAAAATTTTAATATCGAGGCTTTTTAGGTTTTTATGCCGCGAACGGCTCATTCGGGCCATTGTTCTAACTTGTTAGAAGCTTGCAAGAGGGGCGCAAGTGCTCTCATTTTCAAGCTTTGAAGTGCTCTCATTTTCAGCCCTTTCTAAGCACAATGGTGAGAGACAAGCATGAGGCTTTTGATCTCCATTGTGTTGGGGTGGAGAAAGACACAAAGAAGTCCAATTCCCATCATTGGACTTGCAAATATTGTGGCAAGCGATACACAAGCGGGGCCACAAGGCTACTTCAACACATAAGCAAGCTTGGAGGGCAAGTGGCCGCATGCAAGGAAATTCCCGATCATATTGCATCCGAGATTAGGCAAAAAATGATGGGATCTCCTAGCACATTACCTACATCGGTAAGAGGATATGCAAGCCATTCTTCTCGTGCAACGGTCTCTACTTCTTCACATGAAGAGGAGTCACATTTTCATGACTCAAATGTTGGTTCATCCTCCCAATCACCATTACAAAGGGAGTCACAATGAATGAGGCAAAGTGGATTAGAGCAAGCTCCCGGGCATGTAAGGTCCTCTCTCACATGGATCAAAGAGAAACAAAAGATAGCCGACATAGAGATTGCAAGAACGGTAATTATGGAAAATCTCTCATTTAATCTTCTTAATTCAAACCAATGGAAGACTATGGTGAAAGCAATTAGTGAAGTGGGTCCATGCCAAGGATGGAGTGGACCTAGCTACTCCGATATGAGGACAACCAAGATTGATGAGCAGAAGAAAAGAATAGATCTCTCACTTGCCCCTATGCGTGAGAAATGGTTTAGGTATGGATGCACTATCCTCTCGGATGGATGGAGAGATAGAAAAAATAGAGGCATAATTAATATTCTTGTGTCATGCCCTATTGGTACTTTTTTCCTACGTGCCGTTGAGGTTGGAAAGAAGGGAAAGAAGACAACCGGAGTGTTCATCTATCGGCATATCAAGAAGGCCATTGAAGAAGTAAGTTTTAAATTTTTATTTTATTTTAATTTCATTTTGATATTTTGATACTAATTTATGGATTTTATGCATAGGTGGGTTCATCAAATGTAGTGCAAGTTGTCACCGATAATGCAAGCAATTGTAGGCATATGGGGCAGCTTTTGGAGGGTGAGTATCCACATATTGTGTGGACTCCATGTGCAACTCATTGTCTTGATTTGCTCATGGAGGATATTGGAAAGCTAACATGGGTGAAAGCTTGCACACTACAAGCCTCGAACATAGTTACATTTTTCACACAAAAAGTGAAAGTGTTGGCTATGTTTAGAGAGCATAGCAAGCTTGAAATAAAGAAGCCCGCCACCACACGCTTTGCATACATGTGGATTGTCCTTTCAAGGTTGCTTGAAGTGAAAGTGCCTCTACGACAAACGGTGGTATCTACCTTTTGGATCGAGTGGGACGAGAGCACATCGGAGGAGTCAAAAAGCATGCAAAGGTTATGTTTGGATGAGAGCTTTTGGGATGGTGTGAGAGCCATTTTAGGTGTCATCACACCTATCTACAAAGCTCTACGCATGACGGATTGTGAAGGTGCTACTCTCGGTCTTCTCATCCATATCATGAGAAGAGCTATGCAAGAGATAAGGGAATGCACTCTTGTCACCGAGGAGCAAAGAGATGAAGTACTTGAGGTAAGATATTTTGATGTGTGTGTGTGTGTGTGTGTGTGTGTGTTTGTGTGTGTGTGTGTGTGTGTGTGTGTTTGTGTGTGTGTGTGTGTGTGTGTGTATGTGTGTTTTTGTGTGTGTGTATGTGTGTGTGTGTGTGTGTGTGTGTGTTTGTGTGTTTGTGTGTGTGTGTGTGGGGGTGTGTGTGTGTGTTTTTGTGTGTGTGTGTGTGTGTGTGTGTGTGTGTTTTTGTGTGTGTGTGTGTGTGTGTTTGTGTGTGTGTGTGTGTGTGTGTGTGTGTTTTTGTGTGTGTGTGTGTGTGTGTGTGTGTGTGTGTGTTTTTGTGTGTGTGTTTTTGTGTGTGTGTGTGTGTGTGTGTGTATTATAATTTTCATCTCATAATTCATTCTTATTATTAAATTTTAATATTTAACCCTCTTTCCTTTTTTTTAGGCAACAATGAGAAGATGGACATGGATGCATCGGCCTATCCATGGGTTTGCAGGTTTATTGCATCCGGCATTCAAAAGCACCCGATTATATGATGATGTGGAGTTATTATCGGATCGTCTTCAATATATGTCACGTGTAGTTCCCACACATCTACATAATGACATGTTGGAGCAAATTAATTGTTATATGGATGAGAGGGGAAATCCTGCCTTTCTTTTTCCTACATGTTGGGATAGAGAATCAATGGTAAAACTACTCTTTTGGTGGCAAAATTTTGGTTTTGCATTCACTACATTATTCACATATGCTCTTAAAGTGTTATCTCAAGATTGCTCATCCGGTGCATGTGAGAGAAATTGGAGTGCTTTCTCTCTCATCCACACAAAGGTGAGGAATAGACTTAGTCCTCATCAAATGGAAAAGTTAATATATTGTCGTACAAATCTTAAGATGCTACAAAATATCCCTAACATGGAGACTCTCAAACAAGTAAGTAGCTTTATCATTTGCTGCTTGCATAAAATTTCAGCTTTCAATGTTGTAGGCTTCCGTGTTATGCTAATTCATGTTTTGATTCTCTTTTTTGTTTAGGTGAATGTGGACAAATTTTGGCCTTCCGTGAAAGACACTCCTCTTCCATCACATGATGTGCCTCAAGATGAGGAAGAGCTTCTTTTTGCCGATCTATATAGAGAGCTTTGCTCTATAGATGTGAGGCAAACAAGGGGCCATAGCAGAGGAAGGGTCAGAGGAGTCCGTGGTCGCGGGAAGGGATTGATTATCCGGCGTGCATCAACCACTTCACACGGGGATGGAGCTAGCACTAGTCGAGCACCGGCTAGTACATACACGAGGAGGCAGAGGAGTACATTATCATCGCTGCAGCAGCTTCCACTATCCCCGCGTTTTGATGATGAGGGGAACCTTATCAGTGATCCTCCCACACCACCATCATCTACTTATGAGATGACATCATCGGATTCTCTTGATGAGAATTCTGATGATAGTGATATTGATGAGATGGATGATGAGTGATTGATGTCCCTTTATTGACACTTTATTGACATTGGACATTATGATGATTGATGATGTTTTTCATTGGCTTTTAGTTTTTTAATATTTACTATTCATCACTCTAGACTTGTGACTTATCATCTTGTTATTTCAGGTATTCTTGGTGATGATTCATGAATCACGATTATCATGTTTGAAACTTTGATATGATTTGAAGCTAGATTTATCATTTTGGTATGATGGTATCATGTAGAATCTAGATGTATGTAGTATGTACATGTGTCATGAATGAAGTTTGAAAATTGATAGCATGATTTTTGTTTTTAACATAAATCATAAATGATAGTACTAACTTCTAAGTTCTAAGTTTTAACTTCTAAGTAGATATTGATATATCCAATTCCCCGATATGACGACAATATCCCACATGATTAAATATAGCTAAATGAAGTTTTTTACCTTTATTTTGATGTATGTTATTCATAAACATGATGTTTATCATCTCAAATATAAAATATATTATTTTCAGCCAAAAAAAAAAATCGTACCTTATGAACGTACGAATATCGTACGGGAAGCCCCAAATCTTAGGGTACGTACGTAGTACCGTACTAATACGTACGGTACGAACCGTACGGATCGTACCTTACTAACTATGCATATTTGTATCTCACCCATTGAGCATATAGAGTGCATACCCATAGCACCCCACACCCTTGATGCAAGCTACTATCCCTCCTTTTAAGCTACTATCCCTCCTTTTATACCCGTTTGCAGTACTCACACTTTATTTTCGTTTTGGATCACAGTGGATTGGATCATACTGATGTATATGTTTTGTCTCATAGGCCAATTTTGGCCTCTAATAGACGTTAAAAAGTCTTTCTTTCTTCTTTCTCGCTCTCTCGATCCCTCCGCCCCATTGGATACCCTCACCACCCACTTCTCCTCGATCCTCCACACATCCGCTACTCTCAGCTTCCCATACACCACCCACTGCACCGCACATCCGACACTGCTAGGGCATACACCTTAGAATAGCTGGTACGATGAGGAGTGTAGACGATTATAGCGATATCTCAGAGCACAAAGTATTTTGGGATCCATCACAGAGAGGGAGGCACGACGACAGATGCGAGCCCTCACACGCCGGAAGCGGAGTGCTTTCGAGGAGCGACAGGAGGCAGAGATGTTTGACCTTCTCATGAGTAGGAATTGCGCCACTGCGTGGAGGGCACTACGCGAGTCACGCCCACCTATGCCCATAGCACATCCTCAGACCCGGCACACCTACGCCTAGAGGTTATATGACGTCCTAGGATAGCCACCATTGCCGATCCCTCCCACACCGCGTCCTGTCATATCCACCCTATTCACAGCAGGCATGGTACGACAGGCTATCCATAGGCTACAACATGGCCGTTCAGCAGACCACACAGGACTACAAGGCGAGCACTTTATATACGCAGTCGATGTAGTTTCCCACCCGATCGCTCATCTCTTCAACCGTGCTTTGGTTGAGGGATTACCTGACTCGTGGACTATGCATACCATTGCGCCTATCCATAAGTCCAGCGATATGATGGACCCAGGGAACTATAGGACTATTATGATAGGCCACATCCTGGCCAAGATCTATGGGGCAGTACTAGAGGCAGAGCTCAGTACGCACGCAGAGCTCAGTACGCACGCTGAGGCAGCTTGGATCAGAGCGCCCGATCAGGGAGGCTTCCGTCGCACTTTTTCCACTATCGACCATATCTTCATAATTCGCTGCTTGATTGAGAGCGTGAAGGCGAGGAAGCGGAGGCTATACCGTTGCTTTGTGGATTTCCGCAAAGCCTTCGACATGGTCCCTCGAGAGAGACTACTACGGAGACTCCAGGAGTTACAGATACCATCAAACATGTTATGGGCCATCCATGCTTTGTATGCACGAGTCACAGGCAGGGTGCACTGCCCCGGCGACCTATCAGACAGCCTTGTTAGCACCATTGGTGTGAAACAACGTTGCCCTCTCTCACCCACTCTCTTTGGTCTCTACATCGACGAGATCACGGACTATATACAGCGAGCAGGAGGGCTAGGTGGAGTATGGGCTAGGTGGAGTATGGACTATATACTCTAGTGACACCCGCATTGATGTACGCAGCAGCAGTATGGGCACCAGGGATCACAGAGGCGATGTGGACGCGGATTGAGAGGCCCTATGCTTGCTGCGCAGCAAGCCCTCCGTTCCACATGACATTATACGAGCTAAGCTTGGCACGCCACCGATGCTAGTGGAGGCCCTCTTTCAACTGGTGACCTTTATTCTGAGAGTCAGAGGGCTCCCCACCAGCAGACTCACCAGGCTTGCATTTGAGAGCTCTAGACATTTGGCAGAGACAGGGCACGAGAGAGTATGGTATGCACAGACCTATCGATGGTTAGCAGACCATGGCATGAGCATTACCGATCTCCCCCCATTTCAATATGACCTCTCTTCCCTCTACATTACCCTCTCTCGTTCAGAGAGGAACAAGATCATCCGTCAAGGCCTGCTACAGATACACATCACGGAGACCTGGATAGCACCACGGGAGCCTCTTCCCACAAAGAGGCAACACTACAGAGAGCACTTCCTGACTGTGACATCGGATAGTTTCATCCAGAGACCACGATACATGGATACATACATGGCTCCAGCAGAGAGAGTGGCCATTGGGCAGCTCAGAGTATCATCACACAAGCTTGAGATTGAGGTTGGGCAAGCGACACATACCCCCAGAGATGAGAGATTATGCAGGATATGTCGAGAGGAGGTGGAGGACGAGGAGCATTACACATGTAGATGCCAGGCATACGAGGACATCAGAGACCGCTACCCACAGCTCTTCAGGGGGCCCACGGAGATCAGGGCTTTATTGGAGACGGAGGACCAGCGCACTCTAGGTCGCTTCCTAGTAGAGCTCCAGTGTCGTCGTACATCACTTCTCCAGTAGCGGATGGACATACACTTGGCCCCCCAGACTTCTATTACAGATTTCTTCAGACCCACAGCCACCCGAGGACCGAGCTCGACGAAGGGAGCTTAGACGACAGCACCGACTACCGAGACCCCCACTTCGGAGAGCCCGTCCCCACCGAAGAGAGATTCAGGCGATTCACGCACGCCATGACATGGAGATACAGAGACGTCAGCAGCGCACCCCTCTCGATCTCGATGTACGGAGCATTTTGAGGATCGCCACGATGCCTTACCCACCGATGCACTATATCCTACACCCACTCCAGGCACTTAGCGCGCTATGACACCACCGAGTCTCCCCTCCCTATGCATATCATATTTGTACATCACCTATTGAGCATATAGAGTGCATACCCATAGCAGCCCATACCCTTGATGGCAGCTTTTATCCACTCCTTTTATATTCTGTTTTGTACCCACACTTTATTTTCCTTTTGGGATCACAGTGGATTTGATCATATTGATGTATATGTTTTGTCTCATAGGCCGATTTTGGTCTCTAATAGACGTTAAAATGTCTCTCTCTCTCTCTGAAAACAAGTGAATGTTCTCAAAGTCCTTGTCACCCTGTCACCCTGACGTCCTCCCTGTCACCCTGACGCGCACTCACCCTCTGACGCGCGGCCTCTGACGCGCGGCCTCTGACGCGCAGCCTCTGACGTGCGGCCTCTGACGCGCAGCCTCTGACGTGCGGCCTCTGACGTGCGGCCTCTGACGCGCACTGACATGCTGCTCCTCTGACGCGCACTGACGCGCGGCCTCTGACGCGCACTGACCTGCTGCTCCTCTGACGCGCGACCTTTGACGCAGCATCTGACGCACGCTATCCTCTTTGAAACCCTAAATCTGTAAAAGAAGAATGGGCTAAGGAAAGGGCAAACATGAAAGAAGAATTGGAGCTGATCAAAGCTTCAATGGTATCTCTCACTACCGAAGAGGGAGAGATTCATATGAACACGACAGAAGCTTTAAAAGAAGAACTCACCAAAGCTTTGACCGCGAGCATGGAAAACAAATTAGAAGCCACCAAAGAAAGATGGATCGACATAGTGAGAAAGAACATCAAAAAAGAAGCCAAAGAGGAAGCACAAAAGGAAGAAGCACTCATCGTGCACACCACCATTGAAGAAGAAAAGATGAGACATGCCCGTCGTCTCAATGTACGCATCACGGGTATCGTAGAAAAAGAAGGCTCTACACCCGAGTCTGACGGGAAGACACTATGCAGGATGCTCGGCTACAAAGAGGACTCCCCTCCATTTATCAAGTCTTGGAGAATGGGACGAGACCCCACGAAGAAGAGAGCTCTCATTCTACACTTCCCTTCAGAAGATGTAAGATCTACTTTCCTACGCAAGAGGGTGATTCTGAGAGCACTTGATGGCCCCCCCATCTACCTTGATGATGATCTCACACCCATGCAAGTAGCACACCGCCGTGCATGCATGCCGAGAGTACACCAAGCTCGCAAAGAAGGAAAGAAGGCTTCAACCAGAGATGGTCGTGTCATCATTGATGGCAAGGCCATCCCATAGGGATTCGCGGCCTGTGAGACACTCGAGGAGATACACCTTGCAGTTTGGAACTGCAATGGAGACCTATGGACACACCCAGAGAGGTTGGAAGAGGTGCGCAAAGGCAAAGACATCATTATGCTCACAGAGACACATGAGAGCCCGGACCGGGGCCTACCTCGAGTCCACGGTTTCCAGTGGGAGTCCACATACAGAGAGTGTACACGTCAGCATACCACCAGAGGATCAGGAGGAGTAGCCATACTCTTCAGAGATGGACTTCAGAGCAGGATACAGATAGTCACACGTGACTCACAGGCCAGATATCTTTGGATTCGACTCCAGCTCTCACAGGAGCGGATCATCTTCATAGCTTTATGCTACTTTGCTCCCTCTAGCTCGCGATTCGCTATCATAGATCGAGAGGAGGACTCACCATACACTTGCTTGTCAGAAGAGATTACAGAGTACTCAGCACTAGGGGAAGTCTTCCTTATGGGAGACTTCAATGCCAGGACAGGCAATGATCAGTGTGAGATATTTGACCCAGAAGACCCACAGATACTACGTACCATAGAGGATGAGTCTACAGCTCGAGCTTCAGCTGACTCTACACACACTCATTATGGCACTCACTTACTCATACTAGGCTCTCGACATAATCTCGTTATCTATAACGGGATGGCTCAGTGGCCTACCTCAGGAGGATTGACATGCATGCCACACTCAGTCACAGATGGCAGGGGAAGTTCAGTAGATTACGTCATGGGATCTAGAGAGGCCATTCACCTACTTACCTCATTCACCATCCCACCTATACCCATTGGGGCCGATCACGCATACCTCGCTCTCTCCCTCAAGGGAGACACCCCTACACGCACACCCGTAGCACGCATCCCACACACCACCATCCACTTCACACACGAGCTAGCTCACATATATGCGGCCCATGTCGAGAAGGGTCTTCTCTTGCTTCACCCTGACACTCCACTATCCCTACTCACCTCACAGATAGCATCAGTTCTTCAGACATCCGCCATCAGCTCCTTCCCACACACCATCCATTCTGGTCACACACCCCCCCAGGGACTATGCCACAACATCGTTGGTATGATGAGGAATGCAGAGATACCTACCGCCGACTACGAGCTCAACGAGCATTGGGAGAGATCACAGAGAGACAGGCCACAAGACAGATGAAGACTCTCACACGTCGGAAGAGGCGAGCCTTTGAGGAGGCACAGATGCTTGAGCTATATCATCTCTTTATGAGTATGGATAGTGCTGCAGCATGGCGTACCCTACGAGAGCCACGCCCGACCACACCTATTGGGGACCTACACACATGGCATGATTATGCTCAGAGATTATATGAGGTGCCTAGGCAGCCTCCCATTCCCCAGCCACTTGAGCCTCGCCCTACTAGTTCTTCTCTTTTCACAGCAAAGATGGTTGAGAGGGCCATAGGACGACTGCGACATGGACGTTCGATAGACCATACGGGATTGCAGAGCGAGCACCTCATATATGCATCCTCCACTATAGCCCCGTTGATTGCACATGCCTTCAATCGGGCTATAGGGGAGGGCTTCCCAGAGGAGTGGACTAGGCACACCATTGTGCCTATCCACAAATCTGGCGACACCCTGGATCCAGGGAATTACAGGACCATCATGATTGGCCACACCATGGCCAAACTATACGGTGCCATACTTGAGGCAGAGCTCAACTCATATGCAGAGACTGAGGGGCTACGAGCACGAGGCCAGGCAGGTTTTCGGCGAGCTTTCTCTACTATTGATCACATCTTCATTTTGCGCCGCCTCATTGATGGGGCAAGGGTGCGGAAGAAGAGACTATATTGCTGCTTTGTGGACTTCCGCAAAGCTTTCGATACACTGCCACGAGAGAGGCTCTTCCAACGCCTTCAGAGCTTGGGAATACCATCAGGGATGATTTGGGCCATCTATGCACTCTATGAGCAGGTGACCGGGAGAGTACAGTGTCCAGGAGGTATGTCTGAGGTCATTGCTAGCACCATCGGTGTTAAGCAAGGCTGCCCGCTCTCTCCCACTCTATTTGGTCTCTACATCGATGAGATTGAGGACTACATTCTCCGAGCTGGAGGAGAGGGTGTAGACCTCGCAGGTACACCTGTCCACATTTTATTATATGTCGATGACATTGTCTTGATTTCAGAGTCACCCGATGGATTACAGCGCCACTTGGATGCCCTCGATGAGTTTTGTACACAGAAGGGCTTGACAGTAAACCTTGGCAAGATCAAGGTCATGATCTTCCACACCTCCCCCTTGGTGAGGAATGGAGCAGGATTCACAGCCGGCGGTGGACAGATTGAGGTGGTCACTTCCTATGTCTACCTCGGAGTCACATTCACGAGCTTACCTGGCCCCTTCAGCATGAGACAGGCAGCCACCGATAGACTCACACGAGCATATGCAGCTTTAGCCATGTTAGAGCGGAGATGTCACCAGGCACACTTCCAGGAGCCCCGCACGAAGGGGTGGCTATTTGACACACTAGTCCGACCAGCTATGATAAATGCTGCGACAGTTTGGGCCCCAGGCCTCACAACCACCCAGTGGAGTGCGATCGAGAGGCCCCAGGTACGTATGATCTCGCAACTATTTCGCGGCAAACAGTCGGTACCACATGACATCATCAGGGCAGAGCTAGCTGCACCACCCATGGTAGTAGATGCACTATTCCAAACTATCTGCTTTATTCAGAGGATGAGGGAGCTCCCTACAGACAGACTCACACGCAGAGCTTTTGAGGCATCTATACAGATATCAGAGTCAAGATATGAGAGAGCTTGGTACACTCAGGTTAGAGTATGGTTTGATAGTCATGGGCTTGATGGACAGATTACCGCCTTTTCAGTACGACCCAGACTCACCTCACATCCACCTCTCCCGTCATGAGAGGAATGTTGTGTTGAGACAGGATCTTTGGCAGCGCTACATTAGTCAGACATGGGACACACCACACATGGGATCGAGACTATTGCACTATCGAGACCAGTTCTTAGACATCCTAGCAGACGGTTTCATCCGGCGGCCATGTTACATGGATACTTACATGCCTCATAGCTCGAGGGTAGCGATTGGCCAGTTGAGAGTCTCATCACATAGACTAGAGATTGAGACGGGAAGAGCCGCAGACATTCCCAGAGAGGAGCGGGTATGCAGGGTTTGCAGAGTAGAGATAGAGGATGAGGAGCACTTTGTATGCAGATGTAGCGCATATGATGGCATCAGAGGTAGATACGGGACTCTATTTACAGGGCAGCCCACCCTCCGAGAGATCATGGACTCTAGAGACCAGCGACAGCTCGGGCGATTCCTACTAGAGATACAGAGTCACAGAGATTCCCTACTCCAGCCTACTGTAGCAGCCCATACAGGAGGGAGACAGAGTCAGCTCACTGAGTTCTTTATTCCACGACGTGCTTCAGCCCTCCCCCCCTCAGCCCACACACCGAGAGGGGTGACTCTTCAGCAGGCTCAGGCTGCTCGAGCTAGGAGACGACCCCGTGCTAGAGGATATCGGGCCCCGAGACATCACCGACATCAGATTGCAGAGATCCAGGCTCGTCACCATGGCGCCATGGAGGAGAGACAATTCCAGATGATGGCTGATCCCGTTGCAGCTATCACGATGGCCCTGACTCCACCTCCACCTATGTATCACATCTTACACCCGCCCATTAGCACAGGATGGAGCTAGTTAGTCGTTTCAGATGCATTCCCATGCTTGTTGTACTACCCCTTTGCATATAGACTGCCATAGATATCGCACTCCATACACCCCCCCCCCTTTCATGGGTATCTCCACACGCATTTCACGGAGATATGTATCAGCTTTACCAGTTTCTTTTTCAGCACTTTTATCTTCTCTGATAGACAGAAGATACACCCATGTACATCGATTTGTCTCATAGGCCGAGTTCGGCCTCCTAATAGACGTAAAAACACTTTCTTCTCTCTCTCTCTCTCTCTCTCTCTCTCTCTCTCTCTCTCTCTCTCTCTCTCTCTCTCTCTCTCTGTCTCTCTCTCTCTCTCTCTGATTTTAGGGCTTTGAAGGAGGTAATGCTCAGTTTTTAGGGCTTTGAAGGAGGTAATGCTCAGTTTTTAGGGTTTCGAAACTCTCTTTTTAGGGTTGTGCAGCCCTAATCTTAGGCATGGCACTGATTTTAGGGTTTCGACGCTCTGATTTAGGGTTCAGCACCTCTTTCCCCAAAAATCTGATTTTAGAGTTCGCTGTCATCTGCCTGCTGTATTAACAGCCACGAGCATCTACACTTTTAACTCTCTCTCTCTCTCTCTCTCTCTCTCTCTCTCTCTCTCTCTCTCTCTCTCTCTCTCTCTCTCTCTCTCTCTCTCTCTCTCTCTCTCTCTCTCTCTCTCTCTCTCTCTCTCTCTCTCTCTCTCTCTCTCTCTCTCTCTCTCTCTCTCTCTCTCTCTCTCTCTCTCTCTCTCTCTCTCTCTCTCTCTCTCTCTCTCTCTCTCTCTCCCCCTCTCTCCCCCCGCCATGGCTCCCAAGCTCGAGGAACAGCTGGCTACCTTGGAGCATGCCCTCCGAGAGTTGATAGGAAAACACAAGAAAGAAGGAGATTCTGCACTGAACGGGCTTACCCGCAGAGTTGTCGCCCTCGAAGCCAAGGTGGCAACCTTGGAGAAGGAAAACGACTCCCTTCGGGAAGAGCTTCTTGCTACCCGAATGCAGCACTCACGAGACCGGGAGGAGTTGCACACTGAGCTTACAGATATGAAAACAAAACTGGACAGCATGCACGAGGAGGGGGAGATCGCTCCACAGCTAGAGGACATTCGGTTGACTATCAAGAAGGAGTGTATGGAGGTGGTGCAGAGCGAGCTTGAGACTATGAAAGATGGATGGGTCGAAGTTGTAAAGAAGAACCTTCGACAGGAGGCAAAGAAGAACAACCACCATGAGGAGATCCACATAGTGCATACCACCATTGAGGAGGAGCGGATGCGACAGGCTCGCAGGCTCAATGTTCGCGTCTCCGGCCCCACAGAGACAGACGGATCTCCAGAGCAGGACGGGCGTCGCTTGTGCACATTACTTGGATACCGCGTGGCTGAGCCTCTGCCTTTCACCAGAGCCTAGAGAGCAAGACGAGACACCACTCGGAGCAGAGCACTTATCCTTCAGTTCTCAGATGAGGCCGGGAGGAGAGACTTCCTCAGACGACGGGCGGTACTACGCACTACATCGGGCACCCCCATCTACTTGGATGACGACCTCACACGGATGCACGTAGAGCACAGACGGGCATGCATGCCACGTGTCCTCCAGGCCAGACGAGAGGGACATCGTGCCCTATACAGAGACGGTCGGGTCATCATTGATGGACGGCCCATTGACTAGGGATTCGCGGCCTATGAGACAGCACAGCAGGAGGTGCACATTGAAGTCTTGAACTGCAATGGATCTTTGTGGACACATCCAGGGCGCCTCGAGGAGGTGATGAAGGGCAGAGACATTATCTTCTTGACAGAGACACACGAGTGCCCGGGGAGGAGCCTACCGAGGATTGAGGGCTATATGTGGGAGTCAGCTCACCGCCGCGAGACGAGACAGCGCACCACACGAGGATCAGGAGGAGTAGCCGTGCTCTACAGACAGTCACTACAGCACAGGGTACAGGTGGTAGCCAGAGACCCAGAGGCACGTTTCATGTGGATACGCCTCAAGCTATCAGAGGAGAGAGCAGCATACTTTGCCGTATGCTATATTGCACCCATTGGTTCACGCTTCACACATTCCCCCGAGCAGCTATCAGGGGGGGAGGGACCAGACACCACATCGCTATATGACTGCATCAGTGACACGATTATGGAGTATACCGGGATGGGTGAAGTCTTCCTTGTAGGAGACTTCAATGCCCGCACTCAGAGCCACTTGTGTGATATCTACGACTTTGACGACCATGAGATGCTTTGTACCATAGAGGACATGCCTACACTCAGAGCCTCAGCCGACACCGCCACACCCACCTCATACGGCCGACACCTACTCCAGATGGGAGCAGCACACCGTCTCGTCATATATAATGGGATGGGGACCTGGCCCACCTCGAGCGGTCTCACCTGCATTCCACCCACGACACCAAAGGGGGGCAGTGTGGTAGACTATGTTATCGGACCCCCGGAGGAGACACATCTCATCACCTCATTCACTATCCCACCCTTACCGATTGGAGCTGATCACGCATATCTTTCCCTATCCATTCGCGGCTCACCATGCACATCCCACCCCGTTACCATACAACCACGAACTGATACCACCATTCACTTTAGACATGAGCTAGCACATATCTATAGCTCCCATGTTCGAGAGCGCATTACTCCCTTGATCCCTCTACCTCCTTGGACACCCTCACCACCCACTTCTCCTCGATCCTCCATACATCTCCTACTCTCAGCTTCCCATACACCACCCACAGCACTGCACATTCGACACGGCTGCGGCATACACCCCAGAATAGATGGTACGATGAGGAGTGTAGGCGACTATACCGACATCTCAGAGCACAGAGTATCTTGGGATCCATCACAGAGAGGGAAGCTCGACGACAGATGCGGGCTCTCACACGCCGGAAGCGGCGAGCTTTCGAGGAGCGACAGGAGGCAGAGTTGATCGACCTTCTCATGAGTAGGGATTGTGCCACCGCATGGAGGGCACTACGTGAGCCACGCCCATCTACACCCATAGCGGATCCTCTGACTTGGCACACCTACGCCCAGAGGTTATACGACGTCCCAGGACAGCCACCATTGCCGATTCCTTCCACACCGCGTCATGTGATATCCACCCTCTTCACGGCAGGCATGGTACGACATGCTATCCATAGGCTACAGCATGGCCGCTCGACACACCACACGGGGCTACAGGGAGAGCACTTCATATATGCAACAGATGTAGTTTCCAACTTGATCGCCCATCTCTTCAACCGTGCTTTGGTTGAGGGGTTACCCGACTCATGGACTATGCATACCATTACGCCTATCCATAAGTCCGAGGATATGATGGACCCAAGGAACTACAGGACTATTATGATATGCCATATCCTGGCAAAGATATATGGGGCAGTACTAGAGGAAGAGCTCAGTACACACGCTGAGGCAGCAGGGATTAGAGCACCCGGCCAGGCAGGCTTTCGCCGCACTTTCTCCACCATCGACCACATCTTCGTGCTTCGTTGCTTGATTGAGAGCGCGAAGGCGAGGAAGCAGAGACTATACTGTTGCTTTGTGGATTTCCGCAAAGCCTTCGACATGGTCCCTCGAGAGAGACTACTACGGAGGCTCCAAGAGTTACAGCTACCATCAGACATGCTATGGGCCATCCACGCTTTGTATGCACGAGTCACAGGCAGGGTACGTTGCCCCGGCGGTCTATCAGGCAGCCTTGTTAGCACCATTGGTGTGAAACAAGGTTGCCCTCTCCCACCCACTCTCTTCGGTCTCTACATCGATGACATCACGGAGTATATACAGCGAGCACGAGGGCGAGGAGGGGACCTCAGAGGTACGCCAATACACATCCTATTATATGCTGATGACATTGTCTTGCTTTCAGAGTCACAGGAGGGGTTGCAGTCACATTTACAGGCGCTCGATACCTTTTGCATGGAGAGAGGACTCACAGTGAACCTTGGCAAGACCAAGGTCATGATCTTCCATACCTCCAGGACAGTACGCCATCGCTGGAGGACAGATAGAGGTGGTGGACTCCTACGTCTACCTAGGTGTCACCTTCTCGAGCAACACAGGGGTATTCTCCATGGCACAGGCCGCGAGAGATAGATTGACGCGAGGCTATGCGGCACTTGCAGGATTGGATTTACGTTGCTTTCAGACACATTTTGAGGAGCCCCCGACTAAGGGGTGGCTCTTTGACACTCTAGTGACACCCGCATTGATGTACGCAGCAGCAGTATGGGCACCAGGGATCATGGAGGCGATGTGGACGCGGATTGAGAGGCCCTAGGTCACCATGATCTCACGCTTGCTGCGCAGCAAGCCCTCCGTTCCACATGACATTATACGAGCTGAGCTTGGCACACCACCGATGCTAGTGGAGGCCCTCTTCCAGTTGGTGACCTTTATTCTAAGAGTTAGAGAGCTCCCCACGAGCCGACTCACCAGGCTTGCATTTGAGAGTTCTAGACATTTGGAAGAGACAAGGCATGAGAGATTATGGAATGCACAGACTTAGCGATGGTTAGCAGACCATGGCATGAGCATTACGGATCTCCCCCCTTTTCAGTATGACCTCTCTTCCCCCCACATTACCCTCTCTCGTTCGGAGAGGAATAGGATCATCCGTCAGGACCTACTACACATACACGTCAGGGAGACATGGATTGCACCACGGGAGCCTCTTCCCACAAAGAGGCAACACTACAGAGAGCACTTCCTCACTGTCATAGTGGATGGTTTCATTCAGAGACCACGATACATGAATACATATATGGCACCAGCTCAGAGAGTGGCCATTGGGCAGCTCAGAGTATCATCACACCAGCTCGAGATTGAGGTTGGGCGAGCCACACATACCCCGAGGGATGAGAGATTATGCAGGATATGTAGAGAGGAGGTGGAGGACGAGGAGCACTACAGATATAGATGCCAGGCATATGAGGACATCAGAGACCGCTACCCACAACTCTTCAAGGGGGCCCAGAGAGATCAGGGCTTTATTGGGGACAGAGGACCAGCGCCCTCTAGGCCGTTTCCTAGTAGAGCTCCAGCAGTGCCGTGCATCACTCCTCCAGCAACAGATGGAGATACACCTGCCCCTCCCCCCTCAAACCCATATTACAGATTTTTTCAGACCCACAGCCACTAGAGGACCCAGTTCGATGCGGGGTGTCACATTACACAGAGCAGAGGAGCTTAGACGACAGCGTCGACGACCGAGACCCCCAGTCCGGAGAGCCCGTCCACATCAGAGAGAGATTCAGGCGATTCACGCACGCCATGACATGGAGATACGGAGACGTCAGCAGCGCACCCCTATCGATTTGGACGTTCAGAGCATTTTGAGGATCGCCATGATGCCTTACCCACCGATGCATTATATCCTACACCCACTCCAGGCATTTAGTGGGTTGTGATACCATCGAGCCTCCCCTCCCTATGCATATCATATTTGTATCTCACCCATTGAGCATATAGAGTGCATACCCATAGCACCCCACACCCTTGATGCCAGTTACTATCCACTCCTTTTTATACCCGTTTGCGGTACTCACACTTTATTTTCCTTTTGGGATCACAGTGGATTGGATCATACTAATGTATATGTTTTGTCTCATAGGCCGATTTTGGCCTCTAATAGACGTTAAAAAGTCTTTCTTTCTTTCTTTCTTTCTTCCCTCCCTCCCTCCCTCCCTCCCTCCCTCCCCTCCTCTCTCTCTCTCTCTCTCTCTCTCTCTCTCTCTCTCTCTCTCTCTCTCTCTCTCTCTCTCTCTCTCTCTCTCTCTCTCTCTCTCTCTCTCTCTCTCTCTCTCTCTCTCTCTCTCTCTCTCTCTCTCTCTCTCTCTCTCTCTCTCTCTCTCTCTCTCTCTGCGGGAGACTTCAATGCCAGGACAGGCAATGATTAGTGTGAGATATTTGACCCAGAAGACCCACAGATAATGCATGCCATGGAGGATGAGTCTACAGCTCGAGCTTGAGCCGACTTTACACACACTCACCATGGCACGCACTTACTCAGACTAGGCTCTCGACATAATCTAGTTATCTATAACAGAATGGCTAAGTGGCCTACCTTAGGAGGATTGACAAGCATACCACACTAAGTGAGAGATGGCGGGGGAAGTACAGTAGATTACATCATGGGATCCAGAGAGGCCATCCACCTACTTACCTCATTCACCATCCCACCCATACCCATTGGGGCCGAGCACACATACCTCGCGCTCTCCCTCAAGGGAGACACCCCTACACGTACACCCACAGCACGCATCCCACACACCACCATCCACTTCACATACGAGCTAGCTAACATATATGCAGCTCAAGTCGAGAAGGGTCTTCTCTTGCTTCATCCTCACACTCCACTATCCCTACTCACCTCACAGATAGCATCAGTTCTTCAGACATCAGCCATCAGCTCCTTCCCACACACCATCCATTCTGGTCACACACCTCCTCTCGGGACTATGCCACATCGCTGGTATGATGAGGAATGCAGAGATCTTTACCGCCGACTACGAGCTGAGAGAGCATTGGGAGAGATCACAAAGAGAGAGGCCAAGGGACGGATGAAGACTCTCACACGTTGAAAGAGGCGAGCCTTTGAGGAGGCATAGGAGCTTGAGCTATGCCATCTCTTTATGAGTATGGACAATGTTGTAGCATGGCGTACCCTACGAGAGCCACACCCAAACGCACCTATTAGGGACCTACACACATGGCATGTTTATGCGGAGAGATTACATGAGGTACCTAGGCACCCTCCCATTACCCAACCACTTGAGCCTCGCCCTACTAGTTCTTCTCTCTTCAGAGCAAAGATGGTTGAGAGGGCCATAGGAAGACTACGACATGGACGTTCGACAGAACACACGGGATTGGAGAGCGAGCATCTCATATACGCAGCCTCCACTATAGCCCCGTTGATTGCACATGTGTTCAACCGGGCTATAGTGGAGGGCTTCCCAGAGGAGTGGACTAGGCACACCATTGTGCCTATCCACAAATCTAACGACACCCTTGACCTAGGGAACTACAGGACCATCACGATTGGCCAAACTATACGGTGCCATACTTGAGGAAGAGCTCAGCTCATATGCAGAGACGGAGGGGCTAAGAGCACGAGGCCAGGCAGGTACTCGACGAGTTTTCTTTACTATTGATCACATCTTCATTTTGTGTTGCTTCATTGATGGGGCAAGGGTGCAGAAGAATAGACTATATTGCTTCATTGTGGACTTCCGCAAAGCTTTTGATACACTGCCACGAGAGAGGCTCTTCCAACGCCCCCAAAGCTTGGGAGTTCCATCAGGGATGATTTGGGCCATCTGTGCACTCTATGTGCAGGTGACTGGGAGGGTACAGTGTCCAAGAGGTATGTCTAGGTATGTCTGAGGCCATTGCTAGCACCATGGGTGTTAAGCAAGGCTATCCACTCTTCCCCACTCTTTTTGGTCTCTACATCGACAAGATCGAGGACTACATTCTCCGAGCTCGAGGAGAGGGTGCAGACCTCAGAGGAACACATGTCCACATTTTATTATATGGCGATGACATTGTCTTGATTTCAGAGTCACCCGAGGGATTACAGTGCCACCTGGATGCCCTCGATGATTTTTGTACACAAAGGGGCTTGACAATAAACCTTGTCAAGACCAAGGTCATGATCTTCCACACCTCCCCCAAGGTGAGGAATGGAGCAGGATTCACAGTTGGCCGTGGAAAGATTGAGGTGGTCACTTCCTATGTCTACCTTGGAGTCACATTCACGAGCTTCCCTGGCCCCTTAAGCATGAGACAGGCAGCCACTACTGATAGACTCACATGAGGATATGCAGCTTTGGCCATGTTAGAGCGGAGATGTCACCAAGCACACTTCCAGGAGCCCCGCACGAAGGGTTGGCTATTTGACACACTAGTCAAACAACTTACAAGCCATGATGTATGCTACGACAGTTTGGGCCCCAGGCCTCACAGTCACCCAGTGGAGTGCGATCAAGAGGCCACATGTACATATGATCTTGCGACTATTTCACGGGAAACAGTCGGTGCCACATAACATCATCGGGGCAAAGCTAGCTGCACCACCCATGGTAGTAGATGCACTATTCAAGACTATCTGCTTCATTCAGAGGATGAGGGAGCTCCCTCCAGACAGACTCACACAAAGAGCTTCTGAGGCATCTATACAGATATCAGAGTCTGGATATGAGAGAGCTTGGTACACTCAGGTTAGAGTCTGGTTTGATAGTTATGGACTTGATATGGACAGATTGCCGCCTTTTTAGTATGACCCAGACTCACCTCACATCCACCTCCCTCGTAGTGAGAGGAATGTTGTGCTCAGATAGGATCCCTAGCAGCTCTACATTAGTCAGACATGGCCCACAGTGCACACCACACATGGAGTTGAGACTATCGCACTACCGAGACCGATTCTTAGACATACTAGGGGACGGTTTCATCCGGCGACCACGCTACATGGATACTTACATGCCTCGTAGCCGGAGGGTAGCGATTGGCCAGTTGAGAGTCTCATCACACCAACTAGAGATTGAGACGGGCAAAGCCGCAGGCATTCCCAGAGAGGAGCGGATATGCAAGGTATGCAGAGTAGAGATGGAGGATGAGGAGCACTTTGTATGCAGATGTAGCACATATGATGACATCAGAGGCAGATATGATACTCTGTTTATAGGGCAGCCCACCCTCCGAGAGATCATGGACTCTAGAACCAGGGACAGCTCGGGTGTTTCTTACTAGAGATACAGAGTCACAGAGATTCCCTACTCTAGCCTACTATAGCAGCACATACAAGAGGCAGACGGAGTCAGCTCACTGACTTCTTTATTCCACGACGTGCAGCAGCCCTCCCCCCCTCAGCTCACACACTGAAAGAGGTGACTCTTCACCAGGCTCAAGACTTCTCGAGCTAGGAGACGATCCCGTGCTATAGGATATCCGGCCCGAAGACTTCACCGACACCAGATTGCAAAGATCTAGGCTCGTTACCATCGCGCCACAGAGGAGAGACGATCCCATATCATGGTTGATCCCGCTGCAGCTTTCAGGATGGCCCTGACTCCACCCCCACCTATGTATCACATCTTACACCCGCCCACTAGAATACGATGGAGCTAGTTAGTCATTTCAAATGCATTCCCATGCTTGTTGTACTACCCTTTTGCATATAGACTATCATAGATATCGCACTCCATACACCCCATACTTTCATGGGTATCTCCACATGCATACTACAAAGATCTATATCAGGTTTACCAGATTTTTCAGCACTTTTATCTTTTCTGATTGACAAAAGATACACCTATGTACGTCTATTTGTCCCATAGACCGAGTTCCGCCTCCTAATAGACGTAAAAACTTCCTCCCTCTCTCTCTCTCTCTCTCTCTCTCTCTCTCTCTCTCTCTCTCTCTCTCTCTCTCTCTCTCTCTCTCTCTCTCTCTCTCTCTCTCTCTCTCTCTCTCTCTCTCTCTCTCTCTCTCTCTCTCTCTCTCTCTCTCTCTCTCTCTCTCTCTCTCTCTCTCTCTCTCCCCTCTGCTGCCTCTGCGTCGACCTGCTCTGCCTGGCCCTGCGTCGACCTGCTCTGCTGCCTCTGTCGACCTAGCCGAAACCCTAGCCCGTCGACCTCGCCTGCTGCCTCTGCGTCGACCTGCTCTGCTGCAACCCTAGCCCGTCTGCTGCCTCTGCGTCGATACCCTAGCCCGTCAACCTCTGAGCATCCCGCTCATCTGCTGCCCGCCTATCTGCCCGCCTAACTGCCCTCCTCACTGCACGCCCTTTGACATGCTTCCGCCCATCTGCCCGCCTCACTGCTCGCCTCCCTGCCTGCCCTCTGAATTGCACCCCTGCTCTCTGACGCGACCAGTTCGGGTTCATGCCTGTTCAGATTAGGGTTTCGTGCCTCCTATCCGGACTAATAACTGTTTCCTACAGTTATTAGCCACTCCCACCCTTGCTCCATCGCGCATCGGGCGCGCTCCCGTCTTCATCGCAAGTCTTTAGGCTCAGTACTCTGAGCATTTTTTCATCTTCGAATGCAATGAGCGTTACGGCTAAGAAGGACGATTTGACAAAAATGGAGGACAAACTGACCATAGCTATCAAAGAAAACAAGAAGATGGTGGACTCCACTATCACGGCCATCATCAGCCGCCTCTCAAAGCTCGAGAAGGAAGTAGAAACATATCATAAGGAGAGGGAAGCATGGCAGAAAGAGAAAGAAGAATGGGCTAAGGAGAGGGCAAACATGAAAGAGGAATTGGAGCTCCTCAAAGCTTCAATGGTCTCTCTTACACCCGAAGAAGGAGAGATTAATATGAACAAGACAGAAACTCTCAAAGAAGAACTCACCAAATCCTTGACCGAGAGCATGGAAAACAAATTAGAAGCTACCAAAGAAGGGTGGATCGACATAGTGAAGAAGAACATCAAAAAAGAAGCCAAAGAGAAAGCACAAAAGGAAGAAGCCCTCATCGTGCACACCACTATTGAGGAAGAAAAGATGAGACATGCCCGCCGTCTCAATGTACGCATCACGGGCATTGAAGACAAAGAAGGCTCTACCCCCGAGTCCGATGGGAAGACACTATGCAAGATACTCGGCTACAAAGAGGAGTCCCCCCCATTCATCAAGTCTTGGAGAACGGGACGAGACCCCACGAAGAAGAGAGCTCTCATTCTACACTTCCCTTCCGAAGATATAAGATCTACTTTCCTACGCAAGAGGGTGATTTTGAGAGCACTTGATGGGCCCCCCATCTACCTTGACGATGATCTCACACCCATACAGGTAGCACACCGTCGTGCATGCATGCCGAGAGTACATCAAGCTCGCAAAGAAGGAAAGAAGGCTTCATACAGAGATGGTCGTGTCATCATTGATGGCAAGGCCATCCCATAGGGATTCGCGGCCTGTGAGACACTCGAGGAGATACACCTTGCAGTTTGGAACTGCAATGGAGATCTATGGACACACCCAGAGAGATTGGAAGAGGTGCGCAAAGGCAAAGACATCATTATGCTCACAGAGACACATGAGAGCCCGGACCGGGGCCTACCTCGTGTCCACGGTTTTCAATGGGAGTCCACATACAGAGAGTGTACACGTCAGCACACCACCCGAGGATCAGGAGGAGTAGCCATACTCTTTAGAGATGGACTTCAGAGCAGCATACAGATAGTCGCACGTGATTCACAGGCCAGATATCTTTGGATTCGACTCAAGCTCTCTCAAGAGCGGATCATCTTCATAGCATTATGCTACTTTGCTCCTTCTAGCTCGCGTTTCGCTATCATAGATCGAGAGGAGGACTCACCATACACTTGCTTGTCAGAAGAGATTACAGAGTACTCTGCATTAGGGGAAGTCTTCCTTATGGGAGACTTCAATGCCAGGACAAGCAATGATCAGTGTGAGATATTTGACCCAGAAGACCCGGAGATACTACATACCATAGACGATGAGTCTACAGCTCGAGCTTCAGCTGACCCTACACACACTCACTATGGCACTCACCTACTCAGACTAGGCTCTCGACATAATCTCGTTATCTATAACGGGATGACTCAGTGGCCTACCTCAGGAGGATTGACATGCATACCACACTCAGTCACAGATGGCGGGGGAAGTACAGTAGATTACGTCATGGGGTCCAGAGAGGCCATCCACCTACTTACCTCATTCACCATCCCACCCATACCCATTGGGGCCGATCACACATACCTCGCACTCTCCCTGAAGGGAGACACCCCTACACGCATACCCACAGCACGCATCCCACACACCACCATCCACTTCACACACGAGCTAGCTCACATATATACGGCTCGAGTCGAGCAGGGTCTTCTCTTACTTCATCCTGACACTCCACTATCCCTACTCACCTCTCAGATAGCATCAGTTCTTCAGACATCAGCCATCAGCTCCTTCCCACACACCATCCATTCTCGTCACACACCTCCTCCCGGGACTATGCCACAACATCGTTGGTATGATGAGGATTGCAGAGATCTTTACCGCCGACTACGAGCTCAGCGAGCATTGGGAGAGATCACAGAGAGAGAGGCCAAGGGACAGATGAAGACTCTCACACGTCGAAAGAGGCGAGCCTTTGAGGAGGCACAGGAGCTTGAGCTATACCATCTCTTTATGAGTATGGACAGTGCTGCAGCATGGCGCAGCCTACGAGAGCCACGCCCGACCACACCTATTGGAGACCCACACACATGGCATGATTATGCTCAGAGGTTATATGAGGTACCTAGGCAGCCTCCCATTCCCCAGCCACTTGAGCCTCGCCCTACTAGTTCTTCTCTCGTCACAGCAAAGATGGTTGAGAGGGCCATACGACGACTTCGACATGGACGTTCGACAGACCACGCAGGATTGCAGAGCGAGCATCTCATATATGCAGCCTCCACTATAGCCCCGTTGATTGCACATGTCTTCAACCGGGCTATAGGAGAGGGCTTCCCAGAGGAGTGGACTAGGCACACCATTGTGCCTATCCACAAATCTGGCGACACCCTGGATCCAGGGAACTACAGGACCATCATGATTGGCCACACCATGGCCAAACTATACGGTGCCATACTTGAGGCAGAGCTCAGTTCATATGCAGAGACGGAGGGGCTACGAGCACGAGGCCAAGCAGGTTTTCGACGAGCTTTCTCTACTATTGATCACATCCTCATTCTGCGCTGCCTCATTGATGGGGCAAGGGTGCGGAAGAAGAGGCTATATTGCTGCTTTGTGGACTTCCGCAAAGCTTTTCATACAGTGCCGCGAGAGAGGCTCTTCCAACGCCTCCAGAGCTTGGGAGTACCATCAGGGATGATTTGGGCCATCTATGCACTCTATGAGCAGGTGACTGGGAGGGTACGGTGTCCAGGAGGTATGTCTGAGGCCATTGCTAGCACCATCGGTGTTAAGCAAGGCTGCCCACTCTCTCCCACTCTATTTGGTCTCTACATTGACGAGATTGAGGACTACATTCTCCGAGCTGGAGGAGAGGGTGCAGACCTCGCAGGTACACATGTCCACATTTTATTATATGCCGATGACATTGTCTTGATTTCAGAGTCACCCGAGGGATTACAGCGCCACCTTGAGGCCCTGGATGAGTTTTGTACACAGAGGGGCTTGACAGTAAACCTTGGCAAGACCAAGGTCATGATCTTCCACACCTCCCCCATGGTGAGGAATGGAGCAGGATTCAGAGCTGGTGGTGGACAGATTGAGGTGGTCACTTCCTATGTCTATCTCGGAGTCACATTCACGAGCTTGCCTGGCCCCTTCAGCATGAGACAGGCAGCCACCGATAGACTCACACGCGTATATGCAGCTTTAGCCATGTTAGAGCGGAGATGTCACCAAGCACACTTCCAGGAGCCCCGCACGAAGGGCTGGCTATTTGACACACTGGTCAGACCAGCTATGATGTATGCTGCGACAGTTTGGGCCCCAGGTCTCACAGTCACCCAGTGGAGTGCGATCGAGAGGCCACAGGTACGTATGATCTCGCGATTATTTCGTGGGAAACAGTCGGTGCCACATGACATCATCAGGGCAGAGCTAGCTGCACCACCCATGGCAGTAGAGGCACTATTCCAGACTATCCTCTTTATTCAGAGGATTAGGGACCTCCCTACAGATAGACTCACACACAGAGCTCTTGAGGCATCTATACAGATATCAGAGTTAGGATATGAGAGAGCTTGGTACACTCAGGTTAGAGTCTGGTCTGATAGTCATGGACTTGATATAGACAGATTGCCGCCTTTTCAGTATGACCCAGACTCACCTCACATCCACCTCTCTCGTCGTGAGAGGAATGTTGTGCTCAGACAGGATCTCTGGAAGCTCTACATTAGTCAGACATGGCACACACCACACATGGGATCGAGACTATCGCACTATCGAGACCAGTTCATAGACATACTAGCTGACGGTTTCATCCAGCGACCACGCTACATGGATACTCACATGCCTCATAGCTTGAGGGTAGCGATTGGCCAGTTGAGAGTCTCATCACACCGACTCGAGATTGAGACGGGCAGAGCCGCAGACATTCCCAGAGAGGAGCGGATATGCAGAGTATGCAGAGTAGAGATGGAGGATGAGGAGCACTTTGTATGCAGATGTAGCGCATATGATGGCATCAGAGGCAGATACGAGACTCTGTTTGCAGGGCAGCCCACCCTCCGAGAGATCATGGACTCTAGAGACCAGCGACAGCTCGGGCGATTCTTACTAGAGATACAGAGTCACAGAGATTCCCTACTCCAGCCTACTGTAGCACTCCATACAGGAGGGAGACAGAGTCAGCTCACTGACTTCTTTATTCCACGACGTGCTGCAGCCCTCCCCCCCTCAGCCCACACACCGAGCGGGGTGACTCTTCAGCAGGCTCACATATCTCGAGCTAGGAGACGACCCCGTGCTATAGGATATCGGGCCCCGAGACTTCACCGACACCAGATTGCAGAGATCCAGGCTTGTGACCATCGCGCCATGGAGGAGAGACGATCCCAGATGATGGCCGATCCCGTTGCAGCCATCAGGGTGGCCCTGACTCCACCTCCACCTATGTATCACATATTACATCCCACCCACTAGCACAGGATGGAGCTAGTTAGTCGTTTTAGTCGTTTTAGATGCATTCTCATGGTTGTTGTACTACCCTTTGCATATAGACTATCATAGATATCGCACTCCATACACCCCCCACCACTTTCATGGGTATCCCCACATGCATACTACGGAGATCTATATCAGCTTAACCAGCTTCTTTTCAGCACTTTTATCTTTTCTGATTGACAGAAGATACACCCATGTACATCGATTTGTCTCATAGGCCGAGTTCGGCCTCCTAATAGACGTAAAAAAACTTTCTTTCTTTCTTTTCTTTCTCTCTCTCTCTCTCTCTCTCTCTCTCTCTCTCTCTCTCTCTCTCTCTCTCTCTCTCTCTCTCTCTCTCTCTCTCTCTCTCTCTCTCTCTCTCTCTCTCTCTCTCTCTCTCTCTCTCTCTCTCTCTCTCTCTCTCTCTCTCTCTCTCTCTCTCTCTCTCTCTCTCTCTCTCTCTCTCTCTCTCTCTCTCTCTCTCTCTCTCCCCCCCCCCCCAACCCATGTTGGTATGCCGAGATTAGAGATTTGTTGACCAACTATGGATTTGACATGGATCGACTACCACCCCTACAATTCTCTCTCTCTCTCTCTCTCTCTCTCTCTCTCTCTCTCTCTCTCTCTCTCTCTCTCTCTCTCTCTCTCTCTCTCTCTCTCTCTCTCTCTCTCTCTCTCTCTCTCTCTCTCTCTCTCTCTCTCTCTCTCTCTCTCTCTCTCTCTCTCTCTCTCTCTCTCTCTCTCTCTCTCTCTCTCTCTCTCTCTCTCTCTCTCTCTCTCTCTATGTTTTAGTGCAGAGCTCTGAATATGCAGAGCTCTGATTTTAGTGTTTTGAAGGAGGCACAACTTGGATTTTAGGGTTTCAAAACTCTGTTTTTAGGGTTATGCAACCTTCCTCCTCAGAAATGAGTCCGTTTCTCTCTCTGTTTTTAGGTGCAGGACTGATTTTAGGGTTTAAAGCCTCTGATTTTAGGGTTTCGGATTTGGCACTTGTATCCCAAAGCTGATTTTCAGGTTTCCTGCCTGCTGTGCAAAGATCCACAACTAACTCTCTCTCTCTCTCTCTCTCTCTCTCTCTCTCTCTCTCTCTCTCTCTCTCTCTCTCTCTCTCTCTCTCTCTCTCTCTCTCTCTCTCTCTCTTCTCTCTCTCTCTCTCTCTCTCTCTCTCTCTCTCTCTCTCTCTCTCTCTCTCTCTCTCTCTCTCTCTCTCTCTCTCTCTCTCTCTCTCTCTCTCTCTCCCCCTCTCTCCCCTCTCTCCCTCTCTCTCTCTCTCTCTCTCTCTCTCTCTCTCTCTCTCTCTCTCTCTCTCTCTCTCTCTCTCTCTCTCTCTCTCTCTCTCTCTCTCTCTCTCTCTCTCTCTCTCTCTCTCTCTCTCTCTCTCTCTCTCTCTCTCTCTCTCTCTCTCTCTCTCTCTCTCTCTCTCTCTCTCTCTCTCCCCCCCCCTCTCTCTCTCCCATGGCTCCCAAGCTAGAGGAACAACTGGCCACCTTAGAGCATGCCCTCCGAGAGTTGATAGGAAAACACAAGAAAGAAGGAGATTCTGCACTGAACGGGGTGACCCGCAGAGTTGTCGCCCTCGAAGCCAAGGTGACAAGCTTCGAGAAGGAAAACGAATCCCTTCGGGAAGAGCTTCTTGCTACCCGCAAGTAGCACTGACGGGACCAGGAGGAGTTGCACAGTGAGCTTACTGATATGAAAACGAAACTGGACAGCATGCACGAGGAGGGGAAGATCGCTCCACAGCTAGAGGACATTCGGGTGACTATCAAGAAGGAGTGTATGGAGGTGGTGCAGAGCGAGCTTCAGACTAAGAAAGATGGATGGGTCGAGGTTGTAAAAAAGAACCCTCGACAGGAGGCAAAGAAGAACCACCACCATGGGGAGATCCACATAGTGCATACCACCATTGAGGAGCGGATGGGACAGGCTCGCAGGCTCAATGTTCGCGTCTCCGGCCTCACAGAGACAGATGGATCACCAGAGGAGGACGGGCGTCGCTTGTGCACCTTACTTGGATACCGCGCGGATGAGCCTCTCCCTTTCACCAGAGCCTGGAGAGCGGGACGGGACACCACACGCAGCAGAGCACTTATCCTTCAGTTCTCAGATGAGGCCGGGAGGAGAGACTTCCTCAGACGACGGGCGGTACTACGGACTACACCGGGCACCCCTATCTATTTGGATGACGACCTCACACGGATGCAGGTAAAGCATAGAAGCGCATGCATGCCGGGTGTCCTCCAGGCAAGACGAGAGGGACATCGTGCCCTATACAGAGATGGTCCGGTCATCATTGATGGACGGCCCATTGACTAGGGATTCGCGGCCTATGAGACAGCAGAGCAGGAGGTGCACATTGCAGGCAGGAACAATGGATCTTTGTGGACACATCGAGGGCGCCTCGAGGAGGTGATGGAGGGCAGAGACATTATCTTCTTAACAGAGACACGAGAGCCCGGGGAGGAGGTGATGGAGGGCAGAGACATTATCTTCTTGACAGAGACACGAGAGCCCGGGGAGTCAGCTCACTGCCGCCCGATGAGACAGCACACCACACGAGGATCATAAGGACTAGCCGTGCTCTACAGACAGTCGCTACAGCACAGGGTACAGGTGGTAGCTAGAGACCTAGAGGCACGTTTCATGTGGATGCGCCTCCGGCTATCAGAGGAGAGAGCAGCGTACGTCGCCGTATGCTATATTGCACCCATTGGTTCGCGCTTCACACACTCCCCCGAGCAGCTATAGGGGGGGATGGACCAGACACCACATCGCCATATGACTGCCTCAATAACACGATTATGGAGTATACCGGGATGGGTGAAGTCTTCCTTGTAGGAGACTTCAATGCCCGCACTCAGAGCCACCAGTGTGATATCTACGACTTTGACGACCGTGAGATGCTTCATACCATAGAGGACATGCCTACACTCAGAGCCTCAGCCGACACCGCCACACCCACCTCATATGGGGGACACTTACTCCAGATGGGAGCAGCACACCGTTTCATTATATATAATGGGATGGGGACCTGGCCCACCTCGAGCGGTCTCACCTGCATTCCACCCACGACACCAAAGGGGGCCAGTGTGGTAGACTATGTTATAGGACTCCCGGAGCCGACACATCTAATCACCTCATTCACTATCCCACCCTTACCGATTGGAGGTGATCACGCATATCTTGCCCTATCCATTCGCGGCTCACCATGGAGATCCAAGCCCGTCACCATACAGCCACGAGCCCATACCACCATTCACTTTAGACATGAGCTAGCACATATCTATAGCTCCCATGTTCGAGAGCGCATCTACCCCCTTGATCCCTCTGCCTCCTTGGACACCCTCACCGCCAACTTCTCCTCGATCCTCCATACATCTACTACTCTCAGCTTCACATACACCACCCACAGCACTCCACATTCGACACGGCTGGGGCATACACCCCATAATAGATGGTACGATGAGGAGTGTAGGCGACTATACCGACATCTCAGAGCACAAATATCTTGGGATCCATCACAGAGAGGGAGGCACGACAACAGATGAGAGCCCTCACACGCCGGAAGCGACGAGAGGACCGACAGGAGGCAGAGTTGATCGACCTTCTCATGAGTAGGGATTGTGCCACCGCGTGGAGGGCACTACATGAGCCACACCCACCTACACCCATAGCAGATCCTCCGACTTGGCACACCTACGCCCAGAGGTTATATGACGTCCCAGGACAGCCACCATTGCCGACTCCTTCCACACCGCGTCCTGTGATATCCACCCTCTTCAGGGAAGGCATGGTACGACAGGCCATCCATAGGCTACAGCATGGCCATTCAGCAGACCACACAGGGCTACGGGGAGAGCACTTTATATATGCAGCAGATGTAGTTTCCCACTTGATCACCCATCTCTTCAACCGTGCTTTGGTTGAGGGATTACCCGACTCATGGACTATGCATACCATTATGCCTATCCATAAGTCCGGCGATATGATGGACCCAGGGAACTACAGGACTATTATGATAGGCCATATCTTGGCCAAGATCTATGGGCAGTACTAGAGGCAGAGCTCAGTACACATGCTCAGGCAGCAAGGATCAGAGCACCCGGCCAGGCAGGCTTCCGCCGCACTTTCTCCACCATCGACCACATCTTCGTGCTTCGTTGCTTGATTGAGAGCGCGAAGGCGAGGAAGCAAAGACTATAGTGTTGCTTTGTGGATTTCCGCAAAGCCTTTGACATGGTCCCTCGAGAGAGACTACTACGGAGGCTCCACGAGTTACACCTACCATCAGACATGCTATGGGCCATCCACGCTTTGTATGCACGAGTCACAGGCAGGGTACGCTGCCCCGGCGGTCTATCAGACTGCCTTGTTAGCACCATTGGTGTGAAACAAGGTTGCCGTCTCTCCCACTCTCTTCGGTCTCTACATCGACGAGGAGTATATACAGCGAGCAAGAGGGCTAGGAGGAGACCTTGGAGGTACGCAAGTACATATCCTATTATATGCTGATGACATTGTCCTGCTTTTAGAGTCACAGGAGGGGTTGCAGTCACATTTACAGGCGCTCGATACCTTTTGCATGGAGAGAGGACTCACAGTGAACCTTGGCAAGACCAAGGTCATGATCTTCCATACCTCCAGGACAGTACGCCATCGTGCCTCTTTCACGACAGCTGGAGGATAGATAGAGGTAGTGGACTCCTACCTCTACCTAGGTGTCACCTTCTCGAGCAGCACAGGGGTATTCTCCATGGCACACGCCGCGAGAGATAGATTGACGCGAGGCTATGCGGCACTTGCAGAATTGGAGAGACACTGGTTTCATACACATTTTCAGGAGCCCCGGATTAATGGGTGGCTCTTTGACACTAGTGACACCCGCATTGATGTACACAGCGGCAGTATGGGCACCAGGGATCACAGAGGCGATGTGGGCACGGATTGAGAGGCCCCAGGTCACAATGATCTCAAGCTTGCTGCGCAGCAAGCCCTCCGTTCCGCATGACATTATACGAGCTGAGCTTGGCACAGCACTCATGCTAGTGGAGGCCCTCTTCCAGTTGGTGACCTTTATTCTGAGAGTCAAGAGAGCTCCCCACCAGTAGAATCACCAAGTTTGCATTTGAGAGCTCTAGACATTTGGCAGGGACAGGCCATGAGAGAGTATGGTATGGTTTTGTCTCATAGGCCGATTTTGGCCTCTAATAGACGTTAAAAAGTCTTTCTTTCTTTCTTTCCTCTCTCTCTCTCTCTCTCTCTCTCTCTCTCTCTCTCTCTCTCTCTCTCTCTCTCTCTCTCTCTCTCTCTCTCTCTCTCTCTCTCTCTCTCTCTCTCTCTCTCTCTCTCTGTGTGTGGGAAGACACTATGTAAGAAGCTTGGTTACAAGGAAGAGGAGGCACTCCCATTCATCAAATGTTGGAGAGCAGGAAAAGATCTTTCAAAAAAGAGAGCTCTCATTTTGCAATTCCCCTCTGAAACAATGAGATCCACCTTCATTCGCAAAAGAGTGGTTTTGAGGGGGCTTGAAGGCCCGCCTATTTACCTAGATGATGATCTCACACCCATGCAAGTAGCACATCGTCGTGCATGCATGCCAAGAGTACACGACGCTCGTAGGGAGGGGAGAAAGGCTTCATACAAAGATGGTAGGGTCATCATTGATGGCAAAGCCATACTATAGGGATTCGCGGCCCGTGAGACAGTTGAGGAGATACATCTTGCAGTGTGGAATTGCAATGGCGATTTATGGACACATCCAGAGAGGCTTGAGGAGGTGAGCAAAGATAGAGATATTATTTTGTTGACAGAGACACATGAGAGCCCCGATAGGAGCCTACCTCAAGTGCATGGCTTCCAGTGGGAGTCTATACACAGAGATTGTACACACCACCACACTACCGGAGGATCAGGGGGAGTAGCGATACTCTTCAGAGGTGGACTTCAGAGCAGGATACACATCGTCGCACTAGACTCACAGGCCAGATACCTTTGGATCCGATTACACCTCTCACAGGAGGGGACCATCTATATTGCACTATGCTATTTTGCACCCTCTGGCTCCGGAGTCTCTGTCATGGATCAGGAGGAGGGCTCACCTTATAGGAGGAGGGCTCATCTTATACTTGTCTATCAGAGGAGATCACTGAGTACTCTACTCTAGGAGAAGTCTTCCTCATGGGGGACTTCAATGCCAGGAGGGGTAGCGATCAGTGTGAGGCTTTTGACCCAGGGGATCCAGTCATACTACCCACTCTAGAGGAGGGATCTATGGCGCGAGTTTCAGCTGATTCTACACGCACACTCTACGGTACCCACCTACTCAGACTCGGGTCCAGGCATCGCCTCGTTATTTATAACGGGATGAGACAGTGGCCTATGTCAGGGAGATTGACATGCATACCGCACTCAGTTACAGATGGAGGAGGGAGTATCGTAGATTATATCATGGGACCCAGGGAGGCCACCCACCTATTCAGTTCCTTCACCATCCCACCTATACCCATTGGAGCAGACGCATATCCTGCACTATCCCTCAAGGGGGACATTCACACACACGACGGGCCTTCGAGGAGGCACAGGAGCTTGAGCTATACCATTTACTTATGAGTAGGGATTGCACTGATGCATGGCGCACTCTACAAGAGCCACGACCAACCACACCTATTGGAGATCCACAGATTTGGCACGAGTATGCTGAGAGACTATATGAGATACCTGGACAGCCTCCCATCCCCCAACCACATGGACCACTCCCTACTCGTTCCTCTTTCTTCACAGCAAAGATGATCCAGAGGGCCATTGAGCGGCTACAGCATGGGCGTTCGACTGACCACACGGGACTGCAGAGTGAGCACCTCATATATACCGCCCCCACTATAGCTCCATTGATTGCACATGTCTTCAATCAGGCTATAGGGCAGGGCTTCCCAGAGGAATGGACGAAGAACATCATTGTACCCATTCACAAATCTGGGGATACCTTGGACCCAAGGAACTACAGGACTATCATGATTGGTCACACCATCGCCAAGCTTTATGGGGCGGTTCTCGAGACAGAGCTCAGCTCTTATGCAGAGATGGAAGGGCTACGAGCACGTGGTCAGGCAGGGTTCCGACAGGCTTTCTCCACTATTGATCACATCTTCATTCTGCGTTGCCTCATTGACGGGGCAAAGATACGGAAGAAGAGATTATAGTGCTGCTTTGTGGATTTCCACAAAGCCTTTGATACTATGCCACGGGAGAAGCTTTTTCGGAGACTCCATAGCTTGGGGATACCATCAGAGATGATTTGGGCCATCTACACACTCTATGAGCGTGTGATTGGGAGGGTTCGATGCCCGAGGGGACTATCAGAGGCCATTGCTAGCACAGTGGGTGTTAAGCAAGGCTGCCCACTCTCTCCCACTCTCTTCGGGCTCTACATGGACGAGATTGAGTACTACATTCTCCGAGCTGGAGGGGAGGGTGCAGACCTTGGAGGTACACATGTCCACATTTTGTTATATGCAGATGATATTGTATTGATTTCAGAGTCACTCGAGGGATTACAGCACCACCTAGATGCCCTCCATGAGTTTTGCACACAGAGAGGCCTGACAATAAACCTTCGCAAGACCAAGGTCATGATCTTCCACACCTCCCCCATGGTGAGGAATGGAGCAGCATTCACAGTTGGCAGTGGACAGATTGAGGTGGTCACTTCCTATGTCTACCTCGGAGTCACATTCACGAGCTTGCCTGGCCCCTTCAGCATGAGACAGGCAGCCACCGATAGACTCACACGAGGATATGCAGCCTTAGCCATGTTAGAGCGGAGATGTCACCAGGCACACTTCCAGGAGCCCCGCACAAAGGGGTGGCTATTTGACACACTAGTGAGACCAGCTATGATGTATGCTTCGACAGTTTGGGAACCAGGCCTCACAGTTACCCAGTGGAGTGCGATCGAGAGGCCACAAGTACGTATGATCTCGCGACTATTTCGTGGGAAACAGTCAGTGCCACATGACATTATTAGGGCAGAGCTAGCTGCACCACCCATGGTAGTAGATGCACTATTCCAGACTATCTCCTTTATTCAGAGGGTGAGGGAGCTCCCTACAGAAAGACTCACACATAGAGCTTTTGAGGCATCTATACAGATATCAGAGTCTGGATATGAGAGAGCTTGGTACACTAGGTTAGAGCATGGTTTGATAGTCATGGACTTGATATGGATAGATTGCCGCCTTTTCAGTATGATCCAGACTCACCTCACATCCACCTCTCGCGTCATGAGAGGAATCTTGTGCTCAGACAAGACCTTTGGAAGCTCTACATTAGTCAAACATGGCACACACCACACATGGGATCGAGACTATCGCACTATCGAGACCAGTTCTTGGACATACTAGTGGATGGTTTCATCCAGCGACCACGCTACATGGATACCTACATGCCTCATAGCTCGAGGGTGGCTATTGGCCAGTTGAGGGTCTCATCACACCGACTAGAGATTGAGATACGTAGAGCCACAGACATTCCCCGAGAGGAGCGGCTATGCAGGATATGCAGAGTAGAGATGGAAGATGAGGAGCACTTTGTTTGCAGATGTAGCGCATATGATGACATTAGAGGCAGCCCACCCTTCGAGAGATCATGGGCTCTAGAGATCAGCGAAAGCTCGGGCGATTCTTACTAGAGATTCAGAGTCACAGAGATTCTCTCCTCGAGCCTACTGCATCTTCCCAGACACGAGAGAGACAGAGTCAACTCACTGACTTCTTCATTGCACCACGTGCAGCAGCCCTCCCCCCTTAGCTCACACATCGAGAGGGGTGACTCTTCAGCAGGCTCAGACCTCTCTAGCTAGGAGACGACCCCGTGCTATAGGATATCGGGCCCTCAGACTTCACAGACACCAGATCGCAGGCATCCAAGCTCGTGAACATCGCGCCATGGAGGAGAGACGACCCCGGATGATGGCAGATCCCGCTGCAGCCATCAGGGCCGCCTTGACTCCACCTCCACCCATGTACCACATCTTACACCCGCTCACTAGTACAGGATGGAGCTAGTTAGTCGTTCAGATGCATTATCATGCTTGTACTATCCTTTTGCATATAGGCTATAGATATAGCACTCCATTCACCGTCCCCCCTCCCACTTTCATGGGTATCTCTACATGCATACTACAGAGATCTATATCAGCCTTGCCAGCTTATTTTCAGTACTTTATCTTTTCCAATTGACAGAAGATACACCCATGTACATTGATTTGTCTCATAGGCCCAGTTCGGCCTCCTAATAGACGTAAAAACACTTTCTTTCTTTCTTTCTCTCTCTCTCTCTCTCTCTCTCTCTCTCTCTCTCTCTCTCTCTCTCTCTCTCTCTCTCTCTCTCTCTCTCTCTCTCTCTCTCTCTCTCTCTCTCTCTCTCTCTCTCTCTCTCTCTCTCTCTCTCTCTCTCTCCCTCAGCCCACATACCGAGCGGCGTGACTCTTCAGCAGGCTCAGATATCTCGAGCTAGGAGACGACCCCGTGATATAGGATATCGGGCCCCGAGACTTCACCGACACCAGATTGCGGAGATCCAGGATTGTGACCATCGCGCCATGGAGGAGAGACGATCCCAGATGATGGCCGATCCCGTTGCAGCCATCAGGGTGGCCCTGACTCCACCTCCACCTATGTATCACATATTACATCCCACCCACTAGCACAGGATGGAGCTAGTTAGTCGTTTTAGATGCATTCTCATGGTTGTTGTACTACCCTTTTGCATATAGACTATCATAGATATCGCACTCCATACACCCCCCACCACTTTCATGGGTATCCCCACATGCACACTACGGAGATCTATATCAGCTTAACCAGTTTCTTTTCAGCACTTTTATCTTTTCTGATTGACAGAAGATACACCCATGTACATCGATTTGTCTCATAGGCCGAGTTCGGCCTCCTAATAGACGTACAAACACTTTCTTTCTTTCTTTCTTTTCTTCTCTCTCTCTCTCTCTCTCTCTCTCTCTCTCTCTCTCTCTCTCTCTCTCTCTCTCTCTCTCTCTCTCTCTCTCTCTCTCTCTCTCTCTCTCTCTCTCTCTCTCTCTCTCTCTCTCTCTCTCTCTCTCTCTCTCTCTCTATTGCTACACAGAGATTACCACAGTTGTATATGATTTTGTCTCATAGGCCAAGTTTGGCCTTTGGAAGACGTTAATATACCTTTCTTTCTTTCTTTCTTTCTCACGCATCAAGCCCGCCTACGACCACATGATGGAGCATAGGCGTTCCACCACCCCCTGGGTTGTCTTCCTTCAGGAGGCACTCAGACCACCTCCGATGTACCACATACTACACCCACCTCCCCCCATCACCAGTGGCTAGGGTGTTTTGCTCACTCATATTATGGATCCCCCTGTATTAGGTGGCCACTATCTGCTGAGTCAGAGCCACTTCTCCCCAACCTTTTACCAACCCTTGATAGCTTTGTGTTTATTTCATTTCATTTTCTACACATGGTTACTACACTTGTACATGGCTTTTGTCTCATAGGCCAAGTTTGGCCTCCAGAAGACGTTAATATGACATTCTTTCTCTCTCTCTCTCTCTCTGATTACCTAACCCGTGGACTGCATACCATTGCGCCTATCCATAAGTCTAGCGATATGATGGACCCAACGAACTACAGGACTATAGGCCACATCCTCGCCAAGATGTATGGGGCAGTACTAGAGGCAGAGCTCAGTACATACGCTGAGGCAGCGGGGATCAGAGCACCCGCCAAGGCAGGCTTCCGCCGCACTTTCTCCACCATCGACCACATCTTCGTACTTTGTTGCTTGATTGAGAGCACGAAGGAGAGGAAGCGGAGACTATACTCTTGCTTTATGGTTTTTCGCAAAGCCTCCCACATGGTCCCTCGAGAGAGACTACTACGGAGATAGCTACCATCAGACATGCTATGGGCCATCCATGCTTTGTATGCACGAGTCACAGGTAAGGTGCACTCTCCCGGCAGCCTATCAGACAGCCTTGTTAGCACCATTGGTGTGAAACAAGGTTGCCCTCTCTCACCCACTCTCTTCGATCTCTACATCGACGAGATCACGAAGTATATACAGCGACCAAGAGGGCTAGGAGGAGACCTCGGAGGTACACTAGTACACATCCTATTATATGCTGATGACATTGTTCTGCTTTCATAGTCACAGGAGGGGTTGCACTCACATTTATAGGCGCTCGATACCTTCTGCATGGAGAGAGGACTCACAGTGAACCTTGGCAAGACCAAGGTCATGATCTTCCATACCTCGAGGACAGTACTCCATCCTGCCTCCTTCACCGCAGCAGGAAGACAGATAGAGGTAGTGGACTCCTATGTCTACCTAGGTATCACCTTCTCGGGAAGCACAGGGGTATTCTCCATGACACATGCAGCGAGAGATAGATTGACGCGAGGCTATGCGGCACTGGCAAGATTGGAGAGACATTGCTTTCAAGCACATTTTCAGGAGCCCCGGACTAAGGGGTGGCTCTTTGATACTCTAGTGACACCCACATTGATGTATGCAACGGCAATATGGGCACCAGGGATCATGGAGGCGATGTGGACGTGGATTGAGAGGCCCCAGGTCATCACGCTTGCTCCGCAGCAAGCCCTCCGTTCCACATGACATTATACGAGCTGAGCTTGGCACACCACCGATGCTAGTGGAAGCCCTCTTTCAGCTGGTGACCTTTATTCTGAGAGTCAGAGAGCTCCCCACCAGCAGACTCACCAGGCTTGCATTTGAGACCTCTAGACATTTGGTAGAGACGGGGCATGAGAGAGTATGGTACGCACATACCTACCGATGGTTAGTAGACCATGGACTGAGCATTAAAAATCTCCCCCCTTTTCAATATGACCTCTCTTCGCCCTACATTACCCTCTCTCGTTCGGAGAGGAACAGGATCATCCGTCAAGACTTACTATAGATACACGTCAGGGAGACATGGGTTGCACCACGGGAGCCTCTTTCCACAAAGAGGCAACACTACAGAGAGCACTTCCTGACTGCGAGAGCGGATGGTTTCATTCAGAGACCACGATACATGGATACATACATGGCACCCGCAGAGATAGTGGCCATTGGGAAGCTCAGGGTATCATCACACCAGCTCGCGATTGAAGTTGGGCGTGCGACACATACCCCTAGGGATGAGAGATTATGCAGGATATGCAGAGAGGAGGTGGAGGACAAGGAGCACTACACATGCAGATGCCAACCATATGAGGACATCAGAGACAGCTACCCACAGCTCTTCAGGGGGCCCAAAGAGATAGAGGGCCCAGATGGCAGAGAGATCAGGGCTTTATTGGAGACTGAGGACCAGCGCCCTCTAGGTCGTTTCCTAGTAGAGCTCCAGCGCTGCCGTGCATCACTTCTCCAGCAGCAAATGGAGATACGTCTGACCTCCCAGACTTATATCACAGATTTTTTCAGACCCACAAACACCCGAGGACCCTGATCGACACGGGGTGTCACATTACAGAGAGCAGAGGAGCTTAGACGACAGCGTCGACGATCGAGACCCCCACTTTGGAGAGCCCGTCCCCACCAGAGAGAGATTCAGGCGATTCACGCACGCCATGACATGGAGATACGGAGACGTCAGCACCGCACCCCCGTCGACCTCGATGTGCAGAGCATTTTCCGTATCGCCACCATGCCTTACCAACCGATGCATTATATCCTTTACCCACTCCAAACATTTAGAGGGTTATGACACCACCGAGCCTCCCCTCCCTAGGCATATCATATCATATTTGTATCTCACCTATTGAGCATATAGAGTGCATGCCCATAGCACCCCACACCCTCGACGCCAGCTATTATTATCCACTCCTTTTATACCCTGTTTGTACTCACATTTTATTTTCATTTTGGGATCACAGTGGATTGGATCATACTGATGTATATGTTTTGTCTCATAGGCCAATTGTGGCCTCTAATAAACGTTAAAAAGTCTCTCTCTCTCTCTCTCTCTCTCTCTCTCTCTCTCTCTCTCTCTCTCTCTCTCTCTCTCTCTCTCTCTCTCTCTCTCTCTCTCTCTCTCTCTCTCTCTCTCTCTCTCTCTCTCTCTCTCTCTCTCTCTCTCTCTCTCTCTCTCTCTCTCTCTCTCTCTCTCTCTCTCTCTCTCTCTCTCTCTCTCTCTCTCTCTCTCTCTCTCTCTCTCTCTCTCTCTCTCTCTCTCTCTCTCTCTCTCTCTCTCTCTCTCTCTCCTCTCTCTCTCTCTCTCTCTCTCTCTCCTCTCTCTCTCTCTCTCTCTCTCTCTCTCTCTCTCTCTCTCTCTCTCTCTCTCTCTCTCTCTCTCTCTCTCTCTCTCTCTCTCTCCTCTCTCTCTCTCTCTCTCTCTCTCTCTCTCTCTCTCTCTCTCTCTCTCTCTCTCTCTCTCTCTCTCTCTCTCTCTCTCTCTCTCTCTCTCTCTCTCTCTCTCTCTCTCTCTCTCTCTCTCTCTCTCTCTCTCTCTCTCTCTCTCTCTCTCTCTCTCTCTCTCTCTCTCTCTCTCTCTCTCTCTCTCTCTCCCACTCTCCCTCCCCCCCCCCCCTCTGACGTGTTCTGACACCACTGACGTTACAGCAGCTCTGACACCTCTGAAGTGGTACACAGATCTGACAGTGGAAAGTGCAGTTCTCATTTTTTTTGTTCTTCTCATGAGACATGACTCAAAAGTGTTAGGGTTTGCTGCCAGAAACCCTAGCTTGACACCTCTGTACCTGTGCAAAATGGCCACGAAACAAACACTTACCATCAACAGCTGCTTAGGGCATTTTTAAGAAGACAACAGTTTACACATAAATAGAAGAGGAGAATGGCACGGTTAGAGAAAAAAGAGGTGGAAGAGATGATCAGTAAAGCTATCAAAGATGTTAAAAAGGAGGCTGACAAAGCACTAAATCAAGAAATGAGAAGAGCTTTTGAGAAGATTAAAGCTTTTGAAGATCAAATCAAAGACATCAAAGAGGAGAGAGACGAATTGAAGGCTGAAATCCACCGCCTTCAAGAAGAGATTGTTCACATCAAGATCTCTAGGGTTAAAGAGGAAGGAGAGATCTCTCAAGTGGAAGAACTCAAGGAAGAGCTCAAAAAGGAAATCAGATCAGAAGTGGAGTCCACTCGAGAGACATGGGTAGTAGTTCACATGAGGGTCAAGAAAGAAGTCAGTGAAGAAGCACGAAAGGGAGAGCTCTCTAGAGTCCAAGACACACTGGAGGAAGAAAAACTTCGACACACACGCTGATTGCATGTACGGATTACAGGGCTCTCAGAAGGCACATCACCGAATGCAGATGCCACTGACATCTGTCGACGCTTGGGGTACGAGAGCATGCCTTTCACAGAGGCATGGAAGGTTGGTAAAGACACGTCCTGACCACGAGCACTCATCCTTCGTATGAGCTCTGAGGATACACGTATCGCCTTCTTCCGACGACAACCAGTACTACGCGGACTACCTGAAGGAGCTTTATATATGGACGAAGATCTCACGAGGATGCAGATAGAGCACCGTCGGACATGTATGCCACATATTCTTCAAGCCCGACGAGAGGGAAAGAAGGCCTTCTATCGGGACGGTAAAGTCTTCATCGACGGACGCCCTATCAAATAGGGATACGTGGCCTATGAGGCAACACCATATCAGGAGTCACCACTCATAGGAGTAGTCTAGAACTGCAATGGAGAACTTTGGACACGGCAAGACCGATTGGAAGAGATCCTAGACACTCATGACTTTGCTTGCATCACAAAGACCCACGAGAGCCCAGAGAGAGGTCTACCTCGCGTTGCAGGTTTTCATTGGGAATCTGCATTTAGGACCACGACAAGACAGAGTACAGCGCGAGGGTCGAGACGGGTGGCCATCGTATTTAGATAGGAGATACAGAGCCGGATCCATAATATAGGAAGAGATGAGGAGGCACGATTCATGTGGGTTCACATGGAGATAGCACAAGGGAGCTGGATTTACATTGCTATATGCTACTTCCCTCCACGCGGATCTCGATACGCAGGACGGGATCTTAGGGGACCGATCCGAGACAGAGACTCACCATACAGAGCACTTTCAGATGACATACTACATTATAGCACACTAGGTGAAGTCTTCCTTATGGGGGACTTCAATGGACGCACTCAGTCACATCAGTGGGATGCATACGATATGGATCACCCACATCTCATGAGGACCAGAGACCCAGAGGAGATGAGTACAATTAGAGTATCGGCAGATATGGGTCAGGACACCAGTGGGTATGGCAGACATCTGCTTGAGCTAGGCAGCCGACATCAGCTCTTTATATATAACGGGATGCATCGCTGGCCAGGTTCGGGCGGACTTACTTGCTTCCCTCACGGGGGAGGTGAGAGCACAGTCGACTACATTTTGGGTACCACCTCTGGAGCTTCACTCATCACCTCACTTACTATTGGACGACGCCCACTTGGTGCTGACCAAACATTTATCACATTCACACTCTCATCTCCTATTCCATTAGACCCTCCCTCACCCACTGAGACACACATCACGATACACGTCACACACGAGCTCTCACACGTTTATGCAAACCATTTACACACCCGCCTACTCTCCCTCGATCTATTCTCACCCTTGGACACACTTACATCACAGTTCACCACCATCCTACACGACTCAGCTCTCTGCAGTTTCCCACACCGCACACATATACACCCTCCACGTAGAGGTTCCATGCCTCAGAACCGCTGGTATGATGCAAATTGTCGCGAGCTACGGAAGCACCTACGCATTTTAGAGCATAGAGGGGATATTACACACACAGGCACAGCGTCGCATGCAGAGCCTTACTCGCTGCAAATGGAGTGACTGGGAAGAGAGACAGTACTGGGATATTTATCATTTACTCATGAGTCGAGACAGTGCAGTGGCATGGCGACATTTGAGAGAGAGGAGACAACAGACACCCATCCAAGACCCGAGCACTTAGCATAGCTATGCACAGAGCCTATACAAGATCCCAGACCAGCCCCCCATTCCTAGACCACAGAGCTCACGTCCTACTACATCTGACTTCTTCACACCCACTATGGTGGGACGCGCTATTGCCCATCTACAACATGGCAGGGCCCATGACCTTTTCGGTTTACAGGCTGAGCACCTCATCTATGGAGGCACGACCCTTGCACCGCCCATTGCCCACCTCTTAAACCGTGCACTGGTTGAAGGGTTCCTTGACTCATGGACTGAGCACACCATACTGCCCATTCATAAGTCAGGAGATACTGTGGATCCACCTACATACCGGACGATCATGATTGGCCCTATATTGGCCAAGTTATATGGGGCGGTACTCGAGACAGAGTTGAGTACTCTCGCTGAGAGGAAGGGTATCAGGGCTCCCGGACAGGCAGGCTTCAGATGCCCCAGAGGAGATGATATGGGGGATCTATGCCTTATACGAGAGAGTATCTGGCAGAGTCAGATGTCCGGGGAGTTTATCTCATCCACTTGCTAGCACTATCGGGGTGAAGCAAGGATGCCCTCTTTCACCCACCCTCTTTGGTCTCTACACTGATGAGATAGTAGACTACATACAGCAGCAGGGGGGTGATGGCATTGAGGTACGCGGGTCCAATGTCCATATTCTTTTATATGCTTATGATATTGTACTGGTTTCAGAGTCTGCAGAAGGTCTACAGCATCATCTACATGGCCTAAATGACTTTTGCACACAGAGAGGGTTATCTGTGAACCTTGTTAAAACCAAGGTCATGATCTTTCATACATCAACACAGGTTCGCAGATGCCAGACATAGCTTGTTCATGGCAGCGGGTGGACCGATTGAGGTGGTCGGATCATATGTTTACTTGGGAGTGACATTTACGGCAGCATAAGGGGTCTTCTCTATGTCTCAGGAAGCACGTGACCGCATCACACGTGCGTATGCAGCACTTGCCTTGATGGAGAGACAGTGCCACCAGACATATTCTCAGGAGCCCTGCACAAAAAGGTGGCTCTTCGACACTTTGGTTACACCAGCGTTCATGTATGGGGCAGCCATATGGGGACTAGGATTAGCCACATCAGTATGGACAGCATTAGAGAGGCCACAGATACTCATGATTTCCAGACTTATCCGGAGCAAGCCTTCAGTACCACATGATATCATTAGAGCAGAGCTCGCTGCACCACCGATGCTAGTTCAGGCACTATTCCAGACAGCATGCCTATTACACAGACTCCGCAACATGGATACAGAGCGCATTGCTTATCGGGCTTTCCAAGCATCATGGGACATGGCATTAGCAGGAGACACTTCCTCACGGTATGCACAGACACGAGACTGGCTAGCCCACCACGGCTTTGACATAGACAGGCTACCAGCACTACAGTACGACTCTCATGCACCCACCTACTCGCTCTCTCATCAGGAGAGGAATAGGATCATTCGTCAGGAGATATGGCATACATACATACTGAGGACATGGGTGAGCCCTAGTGGTACATTGCCACCGAAAATGCTCTATTACCATGAGCATTTTCTACGTATATCAGACGAGGGCTTCATCGAGATTCCGAGATACATGCAGACATATCTACCCCACCAGCTTCGAGTCGTCATTGGGCAGCTCCGGGTTTCATCACATCAGCTCGAGATTGATAGGGGTCGATCCAGGCAAGTCCCGCGTGAGGAGAGGTGGTGCCCTGTATGCGAGACAGAGGTAGAGAGTGAGGAGCATTTTGTTATCAGATGCCCAGCATATGTAGACCTACGAGCACAGGTCCAGATAGAGGAGTCACTCCAGTTATGCCTGACTATGGGAGACGCTTCCTCGCAGCAGCATACGAGAGGCGAGATCGGTCACTCCAGCCCACACATCAGCCACGGGTGAGTACGCAGCAGACCATTACCCAGTTTTTTCAGCGAGCTGAGCTACATCAGAGAGGTCCATCTATAGGGCTCAGGCTCTACCAGGCAGCAGCACAGAGACCATGGCGCCGACCACGCATGGACAGATATCATTGACCACGACTATATCAGGAGGATATCTCACGCATCAGGACAGCCTACGACCACATGATGGAGCATAGGCGCAGCACCACTCCATGGGTTGTCTTCCTTCAGGAGGCACTCAAACCACCCCCGATGTACCACATACTACACCCACCTCCACCCATTCACCGGTAGCTAGGGTGTTTTACTCACACTTTTACTCACATGTCCCCCATGTAGTTGGTGGCCATTATCGGCGGACTCAGAGCCACATCTCCCCATGCTTTTCCATCTTGATATATATCTTTGTGTCGCGATATACCTTTTATTTCATTTCATTCTCTACACAGGGTTACTACACTTGTACATGGTTTTTGTCTCATAGGCCAAGTTTGGCCTCCAGAGGATGTTAATATGACTCTCTCTCTCTCTCTCTCTCTCTCTCTCTCTCTCTCTCTCTCTCTCTCTCTCTCTCTCTCTCTCTCTCTCTCTCTCTCTCTCTCTCTCTCTCTCTCTCTCTCTCTCTCTCTCTCTCATATTGCCGCCTTTTCAGTACGACCCAGACTCACCTCACATCCACCTCTCTCGTCATGAGAGGAATGTTGTGCTGAGACAGGATCTTTGGCAACGCTACATTAGTCAGACATGGCACACACCACACATGGGATCGAGACTATTGCACTATCGAGACCAGTTCTTAGACATCCTAGCAGACGATTTCATCCGGCGGCCATGTTACATGGATACTTACATGCCTCATAGCTCGAGGGTAGCGATTGGCCAGTTGAGAGTCTCATCACATAGACTAGAGATTGAGACGGGAAGAGCCTCAAACATTCCCAGAGAGGAGCGGATATGCAGGGTTTGCAGAGTAGAGATGGAGGATGAGGAGCACTTTGTATGCAAATGTAGCGCATATGATGGCATCAGAGGTAGATACGGGACTCTATTTACAGGGCAACCCACCCTCCGAGAGATCATGGACTCTAGAGACCAGCGACAGCTCGGGCGATTCCTACTAGAGATACAGAGTCATAGAGATTCCCTACTCTAGCCTACTGTAGCAGCCCATACAGGAGGGAGACAGAGTGAGCTCACTGAGTTCTTTATTCCACGACGTGCTGCTGCAGCCCTCCCCCCCTCAGCCCAAACACCGAGAGGGGTGACTCTTTAGCAGGCTCAGACTGCCCCAGCTAGGAGACGACCCCGTGCTAGAGGATATCGGGCCCCGAGACATCACCGACATCAGATTGCAGAGATCCAGACTCGTCACCATCACGCCATGAAGGAGAGACGATTCCATATGATGGCTGATCCCGCTGCAGCTATCACGATGGCCCTGACTCCACCTCCACCTATGTATCACACCTTACACCCGCCCACTAGCACAGGATGGAGCTAGTTAGTTATTTCAGATGCATTCCCATGCTTGTTGTACTACCCCTTTGCATATAGACTGTCATAGATATCGCACTCCATACACCCCCCCCACTTTCATGGGTATCTCCACACGCATTTCACGGAGATATGTATCAGCTTTACCAGTTTCTTTTTCAGCACTTTTATCTTCTCTGATAGACAGAAATACACCCATGTACATCGATTTGTCTCATAGGCCAAGTTCGGCCTCCTAATAGACGTAAAAACACTTTCTCTCTCTCTCTCTCTCTCTCTCTCTCTCTCTCTCTCTCTCTCTCTCTCTCTCTCTCTCTCTCTCTCTCTCTCTCTCTCTCTCTCTCTCTCTCTCTCTCTCTCTCTCTCTCTCTCTCTCTCTCTCTCTCTCTCTCTCTCTCTCTCTCTCTCTCTCTCTCTCTCTCTCTCTCTCTCTCTCTCTCTCTCTCTCTCTCTCTCTCTCTCTCTCTCGCGGTCGCCCCCCTGTGTGCAGCAGCTCGCAGTCGGCCCCTTGTGTGGAGCAGCTCACTTTTGGTCGGGTCTCCCATCTCTACGTCTGCCGTCGTCAACCCTAACCCTAACAGCAGCTCGCGGTCCGCAATCTCTCTATCTTCCCGTCAGCACAGTTCAAGTCGCGCGCTCTCCTTGTGCTTGGCTCTGCTCCCAGCCCTCAGCCTCGACCTCTACACAGCAGGTCGGATACAGCACTGCTCCCATCAGCCTCCAAAACCCTGAAGATATATGCACAAACTATCAATTTTAGGGTTGTCAGACCCACTCCATGCCCGACCCGACCCCACCTTGCTACACCCACATCCAAGATATGTGCAACCCTAATCCTAACCCTAACCCTAACCCTAACCCTAACCTAAACCCAAACCCTAACCCTAGAACCCAACCCTAAACCTACCCCTAATCTCAAACCCTAAGAAACCCCAACCTCTCTCTCTCTCTCTCTCTCTCTCTCTCTCTCTCTCTCTCTCTCTCTCTCTCTCTCTCTCTCTCTCTCTCTCTCTCTCTCTCTCTCTCTCTCTCTCTCTCTCTCTCTCTCTCTCTCTCTCTCTCTCTCTCTCTCTCTCTCTCTCTCTCTCTCTCTCTCTCTCTCTCTCTCTCTCTCTCTCTCTCTCTCTCTCTCTCTCTCTCTCTCTCTCTCTTTCTTTCTTTCTAGCTTAACCTAAAAATATCCAAAACCCTAAATCTCTAAAATGGCCCCCATGGACCGGAGGGAAGTCGACGAACTTATTGCTAAAGCCCTCAAAGAAGCCAAAAAGGAAGCAGACCGCAACCTCAATATGGAGATGTGAAAAATGATGGAAAAGTTCAAGGGACTCAAAGAACAAGTAATGGATAAAGTCAACGGACTCAAAGAACAAGTGAAGACTCTCGAGACAATTGGAGGGAAGCTTATGAGCACATGAAATAAGAGGGGGAGATCTCCAACATGGACACACTCAAAGAAGAAATAAAGAAGGAAATCAAAACGGAGGTAGAATCTACTTGAGAGTCGTGGGTGGAAGTAGTACACAAAAGGGTTAAGAAGGAAGTTAGGGAAGACGTGCAGAGAGAAGAGCTCGCACGAGTCAAGGATACATTGGAGGAGGAGAGGCTTGGACACACTCGAAGACATCACATTCGGATTACAGGCCTACCCAAAGGGGCATCACCGGAGGCAGACGCCACTGACATTTGCCGCCGACTTGGATACGAGAGCATGCCCTTCAGAGGCGCATGGAGGGTTGGGAGGGATACATCGCGTTTGTGAGCACTCATCCTTAAGATGAGCTCGGAGGAAGCACGAACCACCTTTTTCAGATGTCGATCAGTACTACGTGGACTACCCGACCACGCCCTCTACATGGACGAGGACCTCACGCGGATGCAGGTGGCACACCGACGTGTTTGTATGCCACAGATACTCCAGGCATGTCGAGAGGGGAGGAAGGCCTTTCACCGTGATGGTAAGGTCTTCATAGATGGACGCCCTATCAAATAGGGCCACACGGCCTATGAGACATCACTACACCAGGAGACACCACTCAAAGGAGCGGTGTGGAATTGCAACAGGGCACTCTGGACGCGACCAGACAGACTCGAGGAGATCCTGGCATCACATGACTTTGTGTGCATCACAGAGACACATGAGAGCCTAGAGAGAGGTCTACCACGCATTGCAGGTTGTCATTGGGAATCTGCGTTCAGGACCACAACGAGACAGAGTACAGCATGAGGGTCGAGAGGTGTGGCCATTGTATTTAGACAAGAGATACAGAGCTGGATCCACATTATAGGAAGAGATGAGGAGGAAGGATACATGTGGGTTCGCATGGAGATAGCATAGGGGAGCTGGATTTACATTGCTATATGCTACTTCCCTCCAGGCAGATCTCGATACGCAGGACAGGATCTTGGGGGACCGATCCGAGATAGAGACTCACCATACACAGCACTTTCAGATGAAATACTACAGTACAGCACACTAGGTGAAGTCTCCCTTATGGGGGACTTCAATGGCCGCACTCAATCACATCAATGCGAGGCATACGACATGGATCACCCACATCTCATGAGGACTAGAGACCTAGATGAGATGAGCACCAGTAGAGTATCGACGGATATGGGGCAAGACACCACCGGGTATGGCAGACATCTACTTGAGCTAGGCAGCCAACATCAGCTCGTTATATATAACGGGATGAATCGCTCGCCCGGTTCGGGCGGACTTACTTGCTTCCCTCACGGAGGAGGTGAGAGCACAGTCGACTACATATTAGGTACCACCTCTAGAGCTTCACTCATCCCCTCACTTAGTATTGGACGACGCCCACTTGGTGCTGACCATACATTTATCACATTCACACTCTCATCTCTTATTCCATTAGACCCTCCCTCACCTACTCAGAGTCTCAGACACACACCACGATACACTTCACACACGAGCTCTCACACGTTTATGCACACCATTTACACCCGCCTACTCTCCCTCGATCCACTCTCACCCTTGGACACACTTACATCACAGTTCACCACCATCCTACAGGACTCAGCTCTCTGCAGCTTCCCACACCGCACACATATTCATCATCCACGCACAGGTTCCATGCCCCAGAACCCCTGGTATGATGCAAATTGTTGTGAGCTACGGAAGCACCTACGGATTTTAGAGCATAGAGGGGATATTACACACACACAGGCACAGCGTCGCATGCAGAGCCTTACTCGCCGCAAACGGCGAGATTGGGAGGAGAGACAGTACTGGGATATTTATCATTTGCTCATGAGTCGAGACAGTGTAGTGGCATGGTGACATTTGAGAGAGAGGAGACAACAGTCACCCATTCGAGATCCGAGCACTTGGCATAGCTATGCACGGAGCCTATACGAGATCCCAGACCAGCCCCCCATTCCGAGACCACAGAGCTCACGTCCTACTTCCTCTGACTTCTTCACACCCACTATGGTGGGACGCGCTATTGCCCGACTACAGCATGGTAGGGCCCATGACCATTTCGGTTTACAGGCAGAGCACCTCATCTACGAAGGCACGACCCTTGCACCGCTCATTGCCCACCTCTTCAACCGTGCATTGGTTGAAGGGTTCCCTGACTCATGGACTTTACCAAAAGACCAAAGGTTCTTTCTATGTATCGTGCAGATAGCACTTTGGAGATTTTGAAGCCATCCGCAACACGATTTGCATATATGTTCATTGTCTTGGAGCGTCTTATTCGTGTGCATCCCAATTTGATATGTACCATTAGTTCTGAGGAGTGGATAAGATGGGATAAGAGAACCACACCAAAATTCATGTATTTTAAAAAAAAATAGTTTAGATGAAGATTGGTGGCTTAGTGCAAAAGCTTTGGTAAAGACATTGCAACCAATCTACATAGTATTACCCATTACGGATATGCAAGGGAGTACTCCTGGACTCTTATATGAGTATATGGACAAAATAGGAGAGTCCTTGAGTAAGCACACATACTTGGCTCCTCAGAGGTAAGTTCTAACTTCTTAATTTGTAAATGTTAACTTGCTTAAAGCCTATTAATTGAATTTGATCGATCATTCATGAATGGAGATTTACTTGATTTTTTCCTCTAATAAGGATTTCTTGTTACATTATGAATTCTGCAGGATAGAGTGTTCGAGAGGTGTGGAATGCACGTTGGAATTGGTTCCATAAACCAATTCATGCAGTGGCACATATATTGCATCCTCTATGGCGTGGTCCTCATCAGCTTGGAAACAATGAGTTGGATAGTGGTTTTGAGGAGTATGTTGAGCGTTGGACACGTACATAATGAGAATTAATTCGCGAATTATTCGTTTAATTCGTTTAATACGTTCGGACCGAAAATAAAATTCGGGAATTTTATCCATCAAGAGAGAATTTTTTTTTTTTCATAAAATATAAATAACATATATCCCAAATTCCAATCATATGTAAGACAACATCAGACATCAAAATTCAAATCCTTAATTGACATTAGATAATAATCTAAAACATCATGACTCATGATTTCACCATTTTTCAACCAATAACTAGTCACCATACATAACATATAAGTTACAGCTTATAACACATTACATGATACATCATAGAAATCATGACTCATGATATTGATTAGTAATCTCCAAACATCATACACGATACATCATACATCACACATCATATGACATACATGTAGCTGCCAGCTGCTAGCAAAAAATAATACATGATACATCATGAATCATGATTCATAAGTATACCATCTCTCACTGAGTAGAAAGTGAAGCATATGAAGCATGCTATATAGAAACATCAATACAAAAGACTCAAAAATCAAGAGTCAATGTCATCATCTATGACATCCTCATCAAAAGAACTAGCCTATGATGAAGTGTCAGTGCTATAATCCTCTCTGGTCTGCCAAGGTCTAGCTCGTAAATCATCGTCATCATCATCACTGCTAGATGATGCTGATCTCTCCTCCCAATCATCAACTAGAGGTTCCCCATCTCTAGGTCCTCCCTGCTACTAGAATGGAGTCCGCGTGCTCCACGCCCTCGTCTACCTCGTCGAGAAGTAATCTTTGAAGGTCTTCAACTCGTAGATGGCTGATCAAGATCTGTTGATACAAAGTTATAATGGATTAGTAACATTATAAGCTATAACCTATAGACTTGTGAACATAATTGGTAATTTCGATTTTCAAGGTACCTAATCTATCACTAGATCTTGCACTCCTGCATGTTTGTCTCACAAATTGTTGAGACTCTTTAAATAACATGGTAAAGATATCTTTCTCTTCCTGTGGAATTTGAGGGATATCTTTAATTTGTCCAATGTCGATGGAGTCAACATTAACCTACATAAACAATCAAGTAAATTAGTAATGTATAATGTATTATGTGCTTTAGGCTTTAGCCTTAAAGAATTGCAAATTGATTTTAGAAATGCATCAATATACTTCAAGTTACCTGTAGAGGTGCAATATGACTTCCTTTGCTCTCCAACAACTTGAGATTGCAGTGTGTATACACTAACTTCTCAAGTTGTGTAGGACTCAATTTGTTTCTCTTTTTCGTATGAAAAAGAGCCCATGTACTCCAATTCCGTTCTGCGGGTCCAGTGCTACAATCTTGTGATAATATGTGGAGTGCCAACTTTCTCTACATAGATGATAGTAGGAAACAAAGAAAAATAATTTTGATTGAGCCATGACTCATGAGTCATAATACTTCATGATAATTTGATAATTACTCACCAATAGAGGAGTGCCTACTCCATATTTCTCCCACCAAGTTACAGGAGTAAGTTGGTTCTCTCGTAGTCGTGCAGTGGGCTGCCTAAAGTATCACTCCATGCAACGGAACTGCAACCGCTCACTCTCCAACTGGCACCGGAGACCTAGATCTCCTTCCGTCCAACGCTTCACAT
>MU260378.1:202500-222500 GCA_020310875.1 Ceratopteris richardii
CTCTCTCTCTCTCTCTCTCTCTCTCTCTCTCTCTCTCTCTCTCTCTCTCTCTCTCTCTCTCTCTCTCTCTCTCTCTCTCTCTCTCTCTCTCTCTCTCTCTCTCTCTCTCTCTCTCTCTCTCTCTCTCTCTCTCTCTCTATCTATCTATCTATCTATCTATGCACTCAATGAGCAGGTGACTGGGAGAGTACATTGTCTAGGAGGTATGTCTGAGGCCATTGCTAGCACCATCGGCGTTAAGCAAGGCTGCCTGCTCTCTCCCACTCTATTTGGTCTCTACATCGATGAGATTGAGGACTACATTCTCCGAGCTGGAGGAGAGGGTGCAGATCTCGCAGGTACACCTGTCCACATTTTATTATATGCCGATGACATTGTCTTGATTTCAGAGTCACCCGATGGATTACAGCGCCACTTGGATGCCCTCGATGAGTTTTGTACACAAAAGGGCTTGACACTAAACCTTGGCAAGACCAAGGTCATGATCTTCCACACCTCCCCCTTGGTGAGGAATGGAGCAGGATTCACAGCCGGCGGTGGACAGATTGAGGTGGTCACTTCCTATGTCTACCTCGGAGTCACATTCACGAGCTTACCTGGCCTCTTCAGCATGAGACAGGCAGCCACCGATAGACTCACACGAGGATATGCAGCTTTAGCCATGTTAGAGCGGAGATGTCACCAAGCACACTTCCAGGAGCCCCGCACGAAGGGCTGGCTATTTGACACACTAGTCCGACCAGCTATGATGTATGCTGCGACAGTTTGGGCCCCAGGCCTCACAGTCAGCCAGTGGAGTGCGATCGAGAGGCCCCAGGTACGTATGATCTCGCGACTATTTCGCGGGAAACAGTCGGTACCACATGACATCGTCAGGGCAGAGCTAGCTGCACCACCCACGGTAGTAGATGCACTATTCCAGACTATCTACTTTATTCAGAGGATGAGGGAGCTCCCTACAGACAGACTCACACGCAGAGCTTTTGAGGCATCTATACAGATATCAGAGTCAGGATATGAGAGAGCTTCGTACACTCAGGTTAGAGTATGGTTTGATAGTCATGGGCTTGATATGGACAGATTGCCGCCTTTTCAGTACGACCCAGACTCACCTCACATCCACCTCTCTCGTCGTGAGAGGAATGTTGTGCTAAGACAGGATCTTTGGTAGCGCTACATTAGTCAGACATGGCACACACCACACATGGGATCAAGACTATTGCACTATCCAGACCAGTTCTTAGACATCCTAGCAGACGGTTTCATCCGGCGGCCATATTACATGGATACTTACATGCGTCATAGCTCGAGGGTAGCGATTGGCCAGTTGAGAGTCTCATCACATAGACTAGAGATTGAGACGAGCAGAGTCGCAGACATTCCCAAAGAGCAGCGGATATGCAGGGTTTGCAGAGTAGAGATGGAGGATGAGGAGCACTTTGTATGCAGATGCAGCGCATATGATGGCATCAGAGGTAGATACGGGACTCTATTTACAGGGCAGCCCACCCTCCGAGAGATCATGGACTCTAGAGACCAGCGACAGCTCGGGCGATTCCTACTAGAGATACAGAGTCACAGAGATTCCCTACTCCAGCCTACTGTAGCAGCCCATACAAGAGGGAGACAGAGTCAGCTCACTGAGTTCTTTATTCCACGACGTGCTGCAGCCCTCCCCCCCTCAGCCCACACACCGAGAGGGGTGACTCTTCAGCAGGCTTTGACTGCTCGAGCTAGGAGACGACCCCGTGCTAGAGGATATCGGGCCCCGAGACATCACCGACATCAGATTGCAGAGATCCAGGCTCGTCACCATCTTGCCATGGAGGAGAGACGATTCCAGATGATGGCTGATCCCACTGCAGCTATCACGATGGCCCTGACTCCACCTCCACCTATGTATCACATCTTACACCCGCCCACTAGCACAGGATGGAGCTAGTTAGTCGTTTCAGATGCATTCCCATGCTTGTTGTACTACCCCTTTGCATATAGACTGTCATAGATATCGCACTTCATACACCCCCCCCACTTTCATGGCTATCTCCACACGCATTTCACGGAGATATGTATCAGCTTTACCAGTTTGTTTTTCAGCACTTTTATCTTCTCTGATAGACAGAAGATACACCCATGTACATCGATTTGTCTCATAGGCCGAGTTCGGCCTCCTAATAGACGTAAAAACACTTTCTTTCTCTCTCTCTCTCTCTCTCTCTCTCTCTCTCTCTCTCTCTCTCTCTCTCTCTCTCTCTCTCTCTCTCTCTCTCTCTCTCTCTCTCTCTCTCTCTCTCTCTCTCTCTCTCTCTCTCTCTCTCTCTCTCTCTCTCTCTCTCTCTCTCTCTCTCTCTCTCTCTCTCTCTCTCATCCCACAACCTCTTAATATAGGGGGAATCCCAAAATACAACATAATGTCTCACCCTCTAGATTACTCACCCTCTAGGTTTGCAGCAGAAATTAACCTACCCATGACAATCACATTTTGGCTTCTAAGTTCTACTATAAGTGACGTATTATGCGATGATCTTAATAGTAATCCTCAGGTTACAAGAGAGGTCAAGGTTTTGATACCATGGAAAAAAATCGACCTTGGGTTTTTGCCTTCCATTATTGGGAAGTGGTGTTTTACATGCTTGGGAAACCATATTCCATAATTGATATTTGTGAATCAATTTCTTGATCTATTGCTCAATGTGGTGTGTCCTCTTAAGTGAAATATGCGCCATGGCTTGCAATTTGAAGACTCAACAGAGAAGAATAGCACATAGAGTGATACACAATCATACTAGAGAAAGATGCTGAAATTTTGAGTATACACAACTCAAAAGCGTGATGATAGTACACACTTTGGGCAATCAGCAATAGACATAAGAATACACATTCACTCTAATTGTTGGACCTCAATTCTATAGAGTACACATTCTCAAGACTCTATTGATTTTGAGAGTGTTTTCGCATCAGAGGAAAGCATAGAAGCATCCATTGATGATGAGAAGGATCAGATTTACAAGATGCTTCATGCAAAGCTTGAGAGCACTGATAGGAGGGTTACGAGAGCGTGATCCCGTGCTACTATTAGGAGTCAGAGTGATCCACCCGGGAAGCAGGGTCCATCTACGAGCATGACACCGATTTATACTAGGAGACGCAAGATGCGTCCTCGAGGTCGAGGCCACTCCATGGTGTCAGAGGCTCAGCTCGAGGACATTGTCGAGGATGCACCAAAGGATCATGGGTTTGCAGAGATGGTTCCTATTGTGGATCCACAGTATGATGATGAAGGGAATATCATTCCTAAAGACGATATTTCTCTTTCATCATCATATGAGTCCTTTGGCACATATGATCTAAAGTAGGTAGTAGATATAGACTCATGAGTCATGCCCACTTGGCACTTACCACTATGATCATTGATGTATCTGACATATTGATATCACTGTTTAGTGTTCAGTGGTCACACATATGACATTACACATGATCATTCAAACTTTTTGGTAGATGTTTATGATTTATCTTACCATGCATGTATTATGATCATTGATGTCACATGTATGATGTATAATGTTACTTTTGGATTCATACTTTTTGACATTGGATTATGGACAGTATACAAGGTTTCTGCTTCATATTTATCATTTATGATTTATCAAAGTTCATAATTTTGAGTTTTCTCCCTCAAGCCTTGACTATATTGCGTTTTATCGTTTATGATTCATGTTACAGGGTTGAATAGTTCAAACTTCATTAATGGATTATGGTTGTGATTTGTTATTTGTAAGTTTTAACTTTTAATATGCATAATATATATGTATATACTATATATTAGATTCTTATGAATTTATATATATTTGTAACCACGCACCTTACCCTCCTATGGGCACCGAACTGAACGCACCGAACACACCGAACGCACCGGACTGCCTTGTTAAGAGGTGATCTTCCATTATGTGGTGCTTCCCAGGTCGTTATACTAGTTGGAAGTTGAATTTTTGGAATAAAAGTAGCCACCTTCATACTCTTCCATAGATGTTTGGCTTGTTTAGCAAATATTTGATTGCTTGATGATCAATGATGACGGTGAAATGAATTCCTAATAAATAATGAAGAAACTTTTTCAGAGCAAAAGCAATAGCACATGCCTCTCTTTCAGTAGTACTATAGTTGCACTCAGCCTTAGTTAGAATTCTGCTAGCATAGTAAATGGGTCAATCAAGTTTATGTTCCTTGCTAGGTTGTATGAGTATGGCTCCTACCGTTGTAGAACTCACATCCACATGTACGTGAAAGGTAGAATTCCAATCTGGTAGTACTAAAATAGGTGCACAATGAGTTTGGTTTTTAGAAGAGTAAATGTGTTGCCTTCTACTTAAGTCCATTGAAAGGGTACCATTTTGCTAACAAGTCTAGAGAGGGGCTTAGTTACCTAAGCATACATTTTTATGAATTTTAGTGATAGCCGGTATGTCCTAAGAAACTTTGAATTTCTTTGGCATTAATTGGTTTAGGCATATGTAATATTGCTATGATTTTATCACGATCGCGAGCCATACCTTTTGTTGAGACTATGTGACCTAGAAGTGTCCCTTCTGTCACCAAAAAGTGACATTCTTTTGGGTTGAGCTTTAGTTTAGCTTCTCTCCAAGCACTAAAAACATGTTCCAATTGACAAACATGATCAGTGAAGTTTTCCACCGGAGTAGAATATCTCGTGCCTGAAAAAGGTCGGAGAAGTCGTCCATAAAGATTCTCAAGAACTTTGGCATTGATCACAAGATTGAGTAGACCACTCGATTGAAAGACGCAAGAGCATTGCATGATCCGAAAGCCATTTCTGTGTATGCATATGTACCCCATGGTGTTACAAATGCAGTTTTTGATCGATCCTTTGGATGGATGAATACTTGGTTATACCTTCTGAATCCATCCATAAAATTATATAAGACATGTCAAGACACATCTTCCAAAACTTGTTCTAAAAATTGGGTTGGAAACCAATCTCGAATCGTAACCTTATTGACGGCCCTAAAATCAACGCAAACACAAATCTTGTTGGATTGCTTCTTCTCAACTATTACCGTCGATGATAACCATTCCGAATGCTCCATTGGGACAATGATCCTTGCTTCCTCTAGCTTTTCCTATTTCCTTTTTCACCGATTTTGCATACTTCCTCTTACTGGTTTAGCATCATTAATCAAAGGAATAGAATGCTTTTCAAGATGGATAGGAATTCCTTCTAAGTCAGTTCATGCAAACACATCCTTGAAATTTTGCATGAAAGCGGTTACCTGTTGTAATAATGATGGATGATCCATAGCCATGTTGCTGGCAAAATTGGTTGTGGAAGTTCTTCATTACCAAGGTTGACTTGCCTTACGGGTGGAGATACCATGGCTTATTCTTCATTTTGGTCCTCGAAAATGCATTGCGGATAGGCCGGAGATTCATCTACATTGACCTTTGATTCCTTTTCTTGCATCCATAAATGTAAAAGCTCTCTTATCCACTGTATGTAGGATGGTATAGGTAAGTTGTTTAATGCTGTGCTTTTCTCTTTTCCTTTCCCAAGTTGGACCAAATCTTTCGAAACTCCTTTTTTTCTCCTCTTAAAGTCAATGATGGGTTCTCCACGCCTAATAATTTCTATCTATTCACAATCCTCTTCACAAATAGATACATCATAACATGGATAGGATGAATGTGTAGCTTCCATCCATTGCAAAAGATCTTGATCATCGTTTATTTCAATTTCATTAGATGCTTCCGTAGCACGAATGTGTTGTTCTTCAAGAATAGTGAACGAATGAGCATTACCTCCATGAGATCCTCTTTGATCTAAATGTACTTGCTTTTGTACTTGCCCTTGAAGGTTAAACAAAATGGTATCATTTCCCCAATCATGCATGGCTTAGGCCTTAGCCATGGCCTCCCTATGAGTAGAGGAAAACCTCCATTGACTTGCGGTAGATTAAGCACCACAAAATCTACAGAGATGGTAAGACCGTCCATCTCTACAGGTACCTTTTCTACAATACCAAGAGGTTTAACTCGACTTCAGATAATTGTGAACTTTGCTTCACCTGAAAGTTGGAGTCCTAGTATTTTGAAGGTAAAATCTGGCATGAGATTTATGCCTGAACCTCCATCTATGGTTACTCCATTTATAGTCCTTCCATATATAGTGACTGATAGACATGGACTCTTCAAGTAAGTTAGAGAGTTTGTTGATACCTTTGTGAAGTTATATGTAATTGCAGCTTCCATCAAATCCGTTGGAATGTGCCCCACACTCATTGCAAGCATCGTTGGAGGAGACAATGTTTCTATGATCCCTATGACTTCTAAATCTTTCATCCAATCTTAATACATCATACAAAGATGCTTGTTGGAAGGTGTTCTTTAGTATCTCTTCAGTTTTGACGATGGTTGGTGTTGGTAAAGGTAGAGGAGGTTCATTAGTTGAATGTAGTTCCTTCATTGTCTCTTCAAAAGGCTTGTCTATTTCATGCAAGACTTCAAAATTTTTCATACTTGGGTATTTTTCTTGCAAAATCTTTGCCTCTCCTTTCTTTCTATGAGCTCTAATCTGCACTCTTGGTTCTTGATCCATTTCTTGCAATGAAATCAATTTAGCTTCTTGACTTAGGCTAAAAGATGGATTGGCATTGAGTTCTTGATTTTCTTCTCTTTGCTGCAAAATAGGTTTAAACTCTAGAGCATAGCTTAGGGTTAGCTTTTCTGGATCATAGTTGTGTAGGGGAACAACTCCATGAAGTAGACCAGGATCACTTACTCTAGTGACTTAAATTTGGCTAATCTGGAGAAATAGGTCGACTTCAACAACTCCTTCATTTCTTAGTAGAAACTTCCCATTAACTTCAGTAAGTGGACCATTTTTTAAAAACTGGGAACTTTCTAGTTGACCAATTTTCAAAAATTGATCGACTTTGTAAACGTGGCCATTTTTTTAAAATTGGTCAACTTTTTTATTAACTTACCCACTTGTCCAGTCGACTTCATTCACTTTACCATTTTTCAAAAATGGGTCATCTATATTAACTTGACCATTTTTTAAAAATGGATCAACTTTATTAGCTTGGGAAAATCGTCCAAATTGCCCAGGAGCATCACAAATACTACTCGGGGTAATGCTGAGATAAGCTAGCAGAGTGTGCCGGAGAAGATTGTACAGCACCAGCACCTGGGCAGTTCTGAGTATTGCTCTCTTCTTTCTCATTTGAATGGATTGCTTGTTGCTTTCCCTTATTGACAGAGATAACATTGACTTGGAAGAATGGAGCTTAACTGTTCATGGAGGTTTGATTGGTAGAAGCCTTTTGCTTTGGATAGTCCTTCGAATAATGATCCATTGTATCCAGGCGATATCTACAAGATGGGAGACCTTTCTAGGAGGGAGCATTTTCCTTAAAAGTTCCCATATTCGCCACATTTGTAGCACATCATAGGACGTGCTTCTCTTCTAAATGGAGGTTTTCTTTCATTAGAAGAGTTTATTTGAGTAGTGCTACACATGCTTTCCACTTGAAATCTTGGATTCGGTAATAGGGACTGATTTATAGGTACACTTAGTGATGCCCAATTTGTTTGCATGCCTTTGAGAAAATAGCAATCCCTTGCTTCATGACCTGGTTTTCCACAAAATTGACACAAGAACGCCTCCGGACAATCTTGAGAAGAATGTCTTGATTTTTTGCATATTGTGCACCTAATAGATGTTTTTAATTCTTTTTGTGTTTTATGCTTCTCCAATTCTTGTCACAACTGAGCTAGAGCTTGATCCCTTCCTTGTCAAGCATCCTTTTCCTCTTGCAAGGCTTTTTGTAACTTCAATGCTTCTAACTCTCTTCTTAATTGTGTGATGTGAATTCATCCATACCTTCATGTTCTTTGAACCGGTGTCCTGTTGCTTCGATCCTTGAGGCTTCACCTTCAAATTCTTCCAACAATGCATCAGCTTGTAGTAACTCTCTAAGCTTTTGCTAAGAAGTTTTTGGTAAAGCTTTCTCTACCCATTTCTTGACTAGAAAATCCCCAAGATTGTCAGGGAGACGAGAAACTAAAAACTTCACCCTTGTCATCAACTCAAAGAATGTCTCTCCCTTTTGTAGTTTAAGATTTTCCAATTGATCAAGAGTGCGTTCTATGGAGTTACCTGGAGTAAATGTACTTGTGAAGGCAGTTTTAAGAGCTTCCCAGTTGGTGAAGTGTCCTTCATCGTATTGACTATACCATCGATCCACGAGCCCTTCAAGAGTAGATGGAAAACAAGGCAAGGAAAGCATCTTCTCACTCATGTAAACCCCTACTTTTACATAGGGACAGGAAACTTCTGATATGATCGTCAGCATCCTCATGGGGAGCTTCCTTGAAGGAACGAAATTTGATGTTGATCCAAAAGAGCAGATCAGTCAAATTGTCTTCTGTCACCGAAGATTGTGGTCCTAGTTGGCTTCCATGGCCGTTGGAGGAGGCGTTGAGGGATGATTCTATACGCCTTGTGATGATCATGCGTCGTGGAGTGGAAATGGATGTGGTGGAGCTCTAAGAGGGATGTAGTGTAACCTCTTTCATTGATAGCTCTTTACAGGAGTTTTTATAGGACTAAGAGATCCTTCCTTATTGTTGGAGCAAGTATGAGTCATAGACTATCTCTCTAACACTCCTCATCAACTCAGTCTACTAAGGGTTGAACTTCTAAAAAGTTCAAATTGCAACCAAGGTACCACCGTGCTTCTGATCTTGCTCCAAATCGAGGTAACCTTTTCTTGTCCTTGTCTTCTACATCTTATAGAGGAAAAACATAAATTACATTATTTTAGGGGCTTATCAGAGTACCCCTCTACAATATTGCACAATAGTTATGCAATGTCTAATGACATTGCAAGTTCTTACAAGGGTTGAAAAAATTACAAGCTTGAGATTCAAACATACAATATAAATAGTATAAGAATTTTTATGAGCTTGAAAAAAAAAACCAGGGTCAAGAAGTCGACTCATACTTGGTTATAAGCATTGATAATGCCTTCCCCACACTATTGACAATTTTCATTAAATGTATAAAAACATCACTAATTTTATTTCTTCTACATTATGCAGTTGTGTGAGATTTAAAATCATTGGAAAGAACTATCTTTCAACCCAAGAAGCAGAATCGCTGAACCACTAACCATCTGCTATCATGAGGCAATACCCTTGGAAGAAACTCATTTTCAAAGACATGGCTGAATGGACCATGCCCCACATCATGAAGAAGCCCTGTGCAAAGAAAAAACAATAGTCAACATTTATCCACATCAAAAACATGTGAAAAAGATATGCATACGTAAAAACGAAATTACAGCAGCATGTATTGGTGAAACAGGCAAACTGCTGAGTTGAAAACCTGCTAGCTTGACCAATTGAATGTCAAAACGCTCGATACCTAACTCTTCCCCCTGATGTTAAATTCAGGCAAAAGAATGTTTTGTATAAGTGCTCAGGTAATACAAGTTATCTGTGCAAATATCTCAGAAAAGCGGATAAGACACAATGAGATAATCTATTCAGAACATAAATGCATTGACCTGAAATTGGTTAAGACGCCCCATGGCCTGCCCAGCTAAACAGTAAACACCCAGGGAATGCTCAAAACGAGTATGTACTGCACCTGGAAAAACCAAATGGCATAGACCTGCAGCAGAACATATTAGGTGCTAGACCTCTGGATTTTAAGCCAAGTTACAAAAGTTAAGAAAGAAGCAAAAATTTACCAAGCTGCTTCACATCTCGTAATCTGTATGATGAGAGAAGATCATATTAGACTTTGAATGATCTGAACCAGAGCCCCCCCATATGAGAAAAGGAGACAGAAAGATAATAATACAAAAATTTCAAGGAAAAAGGGGCAATAATCAAAAAAATATGACAATAAAGAACAAAATAGAGAAAGAGAGTGCAAGCACATGAAGTGTACAACCAAGCAATATAACCAGAGCATTTGGGGGGGTTTTGGGGGGGGGGGGGAGGGGGAGAGAGAGAGAGAGAGAGAGAGAGAGAAAGAAAGAAGAAAGTGATATTAACGTCTTCCGAAGGCCAAACTTGGCCTATGAGACAAAACCATGTGCAACTGTAGTAACCTCTGTGTAGAAAATAAAACGGAATAGTACTCACTACACAAAACTATGTAGGCTGAAAAAGGCTGGAAACAACCACAGGATAGTGTACCGGGTGACAGAGAGGTAGTGGGGATAATGTAGTGGTGCATGGGGAGATCTGGCTCTGACTCTGCAGATAATAGCCATCTAATACATGGAGGCCCCATGACAGGAGTGAATATGTATATCCTAACTACAGATAATGGGTGGAGGTGCGTGGAATATGCGGTACATCGGCAGTGGCCTGAGTGCCTCCGGAAGGCTACCCAAGTGGTGGTGGTGCACGTATGCTCCATCATGTGGTCATGCGCTATCATGACACGTGAGATATCCTCCTGGTATAGTCGTGGTCATCCATATCCAGCCCTATGTGATCGACGTCCCACTCTGTGCTGCTGTGTGCCGCTGCGTGTTGGAGTGTGAGCCCTATGCCTCTGGAAGGCGGACCCATTTGATGTAGCCCATCTCGCTGAAAGAACTGAGTAATGGTGTGTTGGGTACTCACACGTGTCTGATGCGTGGACGGTTGTGACTGCTCTCGTCTCTCATATGCTGCCGTGAGGAAACGTCCGAACCTCCACTGGTCTCCAGTGGTCATGCACAACTGTAGTGACTCCTCTATGTGGAACTGTGCTCGTAGATCTGAGTATGCTCGGCATCCGGTAACAAAGTGCTCCTCACTCTCTCTCTCTCTCTGTATATCATATTCGGCACCACCTCTCCTCTCTAGGGACTCCCCTGGTCCGACCACTCTCTATCTCTAGCTGATGTGATGAAACTCAAAGCTGCCCAATGATGACTCAAAGGTGGTGTGGTAGGTATGTCTCCATGTATCCCCGAGTCTCAATGAAGCCGTGCTCGTGGTAGTGGAGCCTTTTCGATGGCAATGTATCCCCGGGGCTAATCCATGTGCTCTGTATATATGTATACCATATCTCCTTTCGAATGACCCTATTCCTCTCCTGGTGGGAGAGCGAATAGGTGGGGTCCTATAAGTCGTATCACAATGGTGGTAGTCTATCTATGTCAAACCCATGATGGGCCAGCCACTCTCATGTCTGTGCATACCACGAGGAGGTGTCTCCTGCTAATGCCATATGGAGTGACTCCTCGAAAGCTTGATAAGTGATGCACTCTATGTCCATGCTCCGGGCCCTGTGTAATAGGCATACTGTTTGGAACAATGCCTCTACTAGCATCGGTGCTGCAGCAAGCTCTTCTCTAATGATATCATGTGGCACGCTGCATATGAGTATGGCAATCATGAGAATATGTGGTGTCTCCAATGTTGTCCATGCTGATGTATCTAAATCCAAAGCCCATATGGCTGCTCCATACATGAATGCTGGTGTAACCAAAGTGTCGAAGAGCCACCCCTTCGTGCAGGGCTCCTCAAAGTGTGCCCGGTGGCACTGTCTCTCCAACAAGGCTAGTGTTGTGTATCCATGTGTGATGTGATCCCTGGTTGCCTGAGACATAGAGAAAACACCAGAGGCTGCTGTGAAGGTCACTCCGAGATAGACATATGATCAGACTACCTCAATCAGTCCGCCTGCTCCTATGAAAGAACTATGTCTCCTCACCCGTGGTGATGTATGAAAAATCATAACCTTGGCTTTACCAAGGTTCAAAGATAACCCTCTACGTATGCAAAGGTCGTCTAGGCTGCGTAGGATGTGTTGTAGACCTTCTGCGGACTCTGAAACCAGCACAATATCATTAGCATATAAAAGAATATGAACAGTGATCCCTCGTACCTCAATGCCCTCCCCTCCATGCTGTCGTACGAATTCCACTATCTCATCCATGTATAGACCAAAGAGGGTGGGTGAAAGAGGGCACCCTTGCTTCCATCGGGATTCCACTATCTCATCCATGTATAGACCAAAGAGGGTGGGTGAAAGAGGGCACCCTTGCTTCACCCCGATGGTGCTAGCAAGTGAGTGGGATAAGCCGCATGGACATCTAACTCTACCAGGTACTCTCTCATATAAGGCGTAGATCCCCCATATCATCTCATCTAGAGCTCCAATATCAAGTAGGCGTCTGAAGAGTTGCTCCCTGGGAATTGTGTCGAAGGCTTTGTCGAAGTCCACAAAGCTGCAGTCTAATCTCCTCTTCCTCACTCTTGCCTGGTTGATTAGGCATCTCATAGTGAAGATCTGGTCAATGGTAGAGTAATCTCGTATGAAACCTTCCTGTCTTGAAGTCCTCATACACTTCCTCTCGACGAGAGTGCTCAACTCTATCTCTAGCACTGCCCCATATAATTTGGCCAATATGGGGCCAATCATGATCGTTCGATATGTAGCTCTATCCATAACGTCGCCTGACTTATGAATGGGCACTATGGTGTGCTCAGTCCATGAGTCAGGGAACCCTTTAACCAATGCACGGTTGAAGAGGTGGGCAATGAGTGATGCGAGACCGTGCATCCGTAGATGAGGTGCTCTGCTTGTAAACTAAATTGGTCATGAGATCTTCCATGCAGTAAATGCAAGGTGGTAAGGTTCGTAAGGTTCGGTACGCATTCGGTTCGAGGGAAGAACCTTACCTTCGAGTTAAGGTTCGTTCATATATATATATATATATATATATATATATATATATATATATATATATATATATATATATATATATATATATATATATATATATATATATATATATATAAATAAAATTTTATTTTTTTTATTTTTTATTTTTTTAAATTTATTTATTTATTTATTTATTTATTTATTTATTTATTTATTTATTTATTTCTTTCTTTCTTTCTTTCTTTCAAAATAATACAAGCACAAATAGATTTCTAAACTCTAGTTTCTACACCATATACCATGGTCCATAAGTTATAACCATCAACAATTTAACATAACCATCTTTTAGACTTTATGAATAATATCGCCATCCACTTCAAACATTACTTCCAAAAATTAAAGTTATAACAATAATCACAAACTCAGGAAACAACGCAATGAGCATAGCATCCACATAACATGTATTAACTATGAACCAAAATGTACGTGAATAATACATGAAGCATGAAATGTCTCAAGCGAACGATAAATCGTGATACAAAAACATAATGACGAAAGGATAGCTATGATGCTCGAGTCCACTGTCCAGTGTCAAACTCCACATAATGATTAATCTATTTAGTATAGACTCTAGATAATGGGATCAATCATCATGCTCCTCATCATCCATCCCCTCCAAAGAAGACAATGATGATGACTCTGATGGAATGTCTCCAATGACAATGACTTTCCCATCCTCATCGTACTCTGGCTCAACAATCTGAGTGTAATCAATGCTATGTGGTGCTATGTCAATATCATCTGCCTCAGGAAGTGGCTCTCCTCGTCGTCGTGGGCACATTTTGCGCCTCCTGCTGTACACGGGTGCTGCAGCTACACTCGTAGATGCAATGCCGATTTGAGGCCGAACATCCAATCGACGAGCACGTGCACGTGTCACTCTGCGATCAATACTCTCTAGCTCCTGGTGAAGCATGCGATAGATATCCTCCTGCTCGTCTCAAACAACTGTCATCTCATCCTCTGTCTCCATCGAACTCTCAAAGATGGTAGGAGATACCTATACATTACATAAATGATAAAAAAGAAAATTGAATTACAATTTGTAATATTAAACTTAAAAGAATGAAGGACATAAACTAGAGTATATAAAAAAATACCTGTTTTGGTCTATCGGTTTTTGTTTTGAGATCATGCACTAATCTCAAGTTGGCCTTACAAAAGACCAACCTCTCTAACTGTTGTAGAGTCAACCTATTCCTCATCTTTGTATGAATGAGAGAATAGGCGCTCCAATTGCGTTCACATGCACTAGAGGAAGCATCCTACACAGATTATAATTTATGAGTCATGACTCATGACATCCATAAGCATTTTCAAAAAAAAAAGAATTGAAACTACTATGAGATTTGAATCAATGTTCAGTTATCGATACAAAAAAGTACATGTGATAAGACTCGTAGAGCATGTGGAGCCATTGAAGGATGACCATAGCCATAATGTAGCCACCACTCCAATGGCTCTGTAGTCACTTCTTTTGAGCATAGATGTACTACGTGCATAAGCAACGCCCACATTCCCCATATAGTCTGTGAAATCTCTATCAAAGAGAAGCTGATCGTCATGGGACATGATGCGTTGCATGTACTCATCCTTCATGCGTTGTAGTTTGCCTTATGCCCATAAAGCCGGACTCTTGAAATATGGATACAAGAGTGCCGAGAATCCATGTATGGGTCTAGATAGGAAAGACCAACGATAGTCCACTAGTCGTAAAATGTCAGACTTCCTACAAAGTAAAATCAATGTTAAATCTGAATTCTTATATAAATATATTAAATGAAAGAAACATACATAAATTTCAAAATCCAAATATATACCTCTCTTGTGAAAGTTCCCTTCCACGCACGATAGCCTGTCTCATCTGCATATAGAAAAGGTAGACAAGTCCAAGTGTAGAACCCTCTTTGTCCACTATATGAAGCAAGATATAAATGGGCTTTAAAGCGGGAACAAGAGAATCAATTTCCTTCCAAAAGCTCTCATTCAATACTTTCCTTTGCACATAATGTGCAAGCTCTGTCTGGGAGTGTGGTACGTTTATCCATCTCCGATCTATGATGGTCACACGCAATGCATCTATGACTTTTTGAAGTCTACATAACACTAAATATATGTAACCGAATCTAGTATCTGCAGGTCGAATCATCTCCATGGTGCTATGAGAACAGAATACGGATAATGCCAAATGATTTTTCGTATAAAATTCACAATGCGTTTGGCATCATTCACAATGGGCTCTATCCATGGCGGTTTCCCGATATCCTCTAATAGGAGATCTACACAGTGTGCAGCACAAGGTGTCCAAACTATTTTGGGGAACTCATCTTCAATCATTTCCCCCATTCTCTTACAATTGGATGCATTATCTGTGATAAGTTGTACCACATTTTCAGCTCCAACCTCAAGAATGGAAGATTTGATATGCTGAAAGATAAACTCACCCGTAATGCGAACCCCCGCTCTACTAGCATCCAAAGCACGGAGGAAATAGGTACCTAGGCAAGATGACACTAGGATGTTTATAATATGGAGTCGACGTGTGTCACTCCATCCATCAGAAATGATGGAACATCCATACATCATCCAGCCTGTCTTAATAGGCTCTAATTGTACCTCAATGCGATCCCTTTCCTCATCTAACATGGTAGTACGCAATCGCTTGTAGTCAATTCCATACCAATCATCGCATGGACCGACCTGAGCAAGGGCTTTCACCATGCGTCTCCATGCCTCGGTACGTACCACATTAAATGCAAGATTGCATTCAATAACACATCTCGCAATTTGTATCTCTGCAGCCTTTTGCCTTTTTCCTCTGTTTTTGTATGGCCGAGGATATAAATGAGGCACTAAGTCCTTGCCTAGGACGTTGTGTAGGAGGGGTCGAGGAGTCCTCTTCCATAGTGCCGGCTCTTTGTGATGAAGTTCGACTCCGAGTAGCACTAGTTACAGGTTGCGTCATCCCTGAAGAAGGAACTATGTCCTCCATCATCTCGATATCGGCCGAGGCCAAATCACGACGACGTGCAACACGAGCCTCTTGTGCCAAGGCATGATCACGTATTACAATTTGAGAAATCTCCGGAGGAACTTTATCACATGCAAAAATGCCCATTCCTCTTAAACCATACACATGACGTATAAGTCTTGTAGTCGTGGTAGAGAAGGTCTTCGTGCAATATTTGCATGTCCACTTACCAGTGCTTGAGCCCGAAGTACTTTGAGCATTAGCCAATGAGTGGTTAATGTTATGGGCATCCCACATGGCATTCACGCTTCGAGGCATATTGATAAGTTAATGCAAAACACTAAGGGCTCTCACAATTGAAGAATGCAAGACACTTGGGACAATGGCCAAGGCTGAATATGGTGGTGAACTAAAAACTTCAAGTGCTCACGAAATTCAAATGCAAGAACAAGTGCTCACTGATTATAGGTTGCTTAATACATTGTTGCAACTTCAGTCTTCTGACACTTGTGTTGCAACTTGCACTCGGAGTCTCAAAGATGAGATTCGAGAAGGTCAAGCGCAAGTGTTGAAGGGCTGAGGGCTCACGCGATGGCTTCAGAGAGCTTGTCACTCGAGCTCTAGCTCTATGGCAAGCTCACACACGACTGGCAAGTGGTCGGGACTCTGCAGTGGGCTCTCGTTCGCAAGTCGTTAGGGCTCGAGTTTCAAAATAACGCACATCGGCGGTCGCTTGATGACATGATGTTTTTAAAAAAACGAACCGATCACTTCCGATTCGTACCGAACCGTTCGAACCTTAAAGAGTACCAGAAATTTCCGGTTCGAGTACCGAATCAACCTTGGGTAAATGGAAAATAGCGCGGCTCACCATAGTGGGTGTGAAGAAGTAAGAGGTACTGGAGCGTGAGCTCTGTGGCCTCGGAATCGGGGGTTGTTCTAGGATCTCGTATAGGCTCTCTGCATAGCTATGCTAAATGCTCGAGTCTTGAATGGGTGTCTATTGTCTCCTCTCCCTCACATGTCGCCACGCCAATGCACTATCCTACTCGTGAGCAAATGGTAGATATCCCGGTAGTGTCTCTCCTCCCATTCTGGCTGCTTGCGGCGAGTAAGGCTCTGTATGGGACGTTGTGCCTGTCCGTGTGTAATATCCCCTCTAAGCTCTAAAATCCGTAGATGCTTCCTTAGTTCTCGACAATTTGCATCATACCAGCGATTATGGGGCATGGATCCTCTGCCTCGAGGATGTGTATGTGTGCGATGTGGAAAGTTGCAGATAGCTAAGTCATGAGGATAGTAGTGATCTGTGATGTAAGTGTGTCCAAAGGAGAGAATGGATCGAGGGAGAGTGTGTAAGTGGTGTGCATAAACGTCTCGGAGCTCGTGTGTGAAGTGTATCATGGTGTGCGGCTCAATGAATGAGGGAGGGTCTAATGGGATAGGAGATGAAAGTGTGAATGTGATAAATGTATGATCCGCACCAACTGGGCATCGTACAATACTAAGTGAGGGGATAAGTGAGGCTCCAGAGATGGTACCCAGAATGTAGTCGACCGTGCTCTCACCCCCTCCCTGAGGGAAGCAAGTAAATCTGTCCCAGCCTGGCCAACTGTGCATCCCGTTATATGGTGTCGGCTGCGTAGCTCAAGAAGATGTCTTCCATACCCCATGGTGTCCTGACCTATATCTGCTGACACTCTACTAGTGCCCATCTCATCTAGATCTCTGCCTCTCATGAGATGTGGATGGTCCATGTCATATACCTAGCACTGATTTGATTGGGTGCGGCTATTGAAGTCCCCCATAAGGAAGACTTCACCTAGGGTGTTGTAATGTAGCATCTGATCTAAAAGTGTTGTGTATGGTGAGTCTTTGTCTTAGGTCGGTCCCCCAAGGTCCTGTCTTGCATGTCAAGATCCGCATAGTGGGAAGTAGCATATGGCAATGTAGACCAAGCTCTCCGGTGCTCATAGTTGTTTCCTGAAGCGTCAGCTACCTTTAGACGTCAGGAAAAAGGTTACTGACCCTCGCGTTACTGACTGATAGCTGAATTGTCTTTTGCAGGGTTTTTTTTTTGGCTCAATTTTAGTCTGTTGGACGTTCCAAATGACTTCAATAAGCATTTTTATTCTTTATTGTTGCATGCAATCCTCTGATGAGAAGCTCCATGCTCCACGGTCTACAAAACATGTGCTGCCCTGCTATGAGCTCGTAGCTCTAGCCCTTCTGGAAGGTCAACAAAGGCACGTTTCAAGAGTCCTACACAGTCCAAACTGAATTAATAGTCATGAGTAATACCTCTTGGCTGTGCCTCCTCCTTTTGGCTAAGTCCCAATAAACAAGTCCCACGTGCCAATGCACTTATGTTGTGTGTGTTGTGTGCATCTGTAGACTCATAACCATTACATAACCATGGCATATGCATAACCTTGTAGATTATAACATAACTATTAATGAACCGTAGGCATCTATAGTGGAACCATGTTCTTGAACATCACTGTGGCAAAACAGTAAGGATATCCAAATCATAATTGTGGTATTGAATCTCATAAATCTTCCTGGACAAAATCAGAGCTATAGCCTGTGCTCAGCAACATGACATATCACAATTATATGAACGTCTTCATAGTGCTTTGGAACATTGCTATCCTAATAATCAACGAAATTGGGATAACTTCTATCAGATTCAAGCAAAGTTAAACACCTTAAGCATTATAAAAAGAAATTTTAATGTAATTGAGGCTGAGGTCTGTTGACTATTGTAGCATTCCTCCTCAAGCCCATAGAGATGAATACTCCGACATATAAAAGACATAGACAAACATTAGTGTCTTCAACAACAAAACAATCAAGACAAACTATTTTAATCAAAATATGTATATAGAGATAGATCTTATCTTGTGAATCTTTAGATGTCAGAATATTCTAGATACATCAATAGCTTCTGGATGAAGCCTCTTCCTTTTGAATACATTAGCTTTGGAAAATAGCTTTTTGATGAAGGCTCGACCTCCCGACCACCCCCGAGCTATCACAATCTCATTCACACTCACACTCTCAATCACACTCTCACTCTCAATCTCAATCTCAATCATGATCATGTGATTATACAATCATATTAGCAATCTTATTCTCATTCTCACTCTCAATCACACTCTCACTCTCAATCACACTCTCACTCACAATCTCAATCTTGTAACTAGTCTTCTTCATGTTGTTGAATGACCGAAAAAGAAATCATGTAAAGACATTTCTTCTCAATCTTCATCTCGACGTCTTCATATTCATCATCAAGCTTAAGAACCTTCCTTCTCAATCTCGATCTCAGCATATTCATATTCATCACCAAAGCTTCATCTTTTTGATGTTGAGTCCTTCATCCCTATCAAAGCCATGTTCAACCCAACTTACATCCCTTTCAACCGCAGAGTCCAGAGAGTATCGTCAGTGTAGCGTCCAACTTTAGCTTAATCTTCCAGGCCTTCAGCGTTCATCCTTCAAATCCAGAAGTAAAATGAGCTTTCAACATCAAAACCTCCCGTTCCTTCCTGATCCCTCTGCCTCCTTCCATGTCCAAGGTGATGCGCCTGTCAAGTTGTTTGAATCGATTTGTAGTCTATTCATCTTTGAGAGAATACCCAACTCTGGTGGCATGTTCCAGTGAATTCATAGCCATCGAGAAGCAAGAGTCAAATTGAGCAGATTTCCAATTTGACGACGAAGTGCCAGTAAAATTCATGTCCGTCAAACGCAGCTCTTGAATATGGTTGACACCATTATAAATTCCAAAATATACTCCAATCCATGTTGAAGTACCACAAGGGTTGTCCCCAATCAAGTCATCGAGCCTATTCGCCTCATCACTAAGGACATCCTTAATTGCCCGAAAAGCAGAAACATTACGAAGTCCGTCTATTTATTACATTGCTTGGAGTATAGGAGACATAGATACCATACGGACAAACAGCTGCAGAGGTTGATCCTGGTGAATAAATTATAGGGATAAAACAATCCTATCATGGTCGAGGTACAGATATATTCAATAATATGGCACATAGCTTGATACCAACATACTGGCTCCTAAAGCCTACAATAAATCATCGTTTATATACAGAGCCCAGGCATCTTTAGGTTCAGTTATAGTGAGGAGCAAGAAATTGTCATCGCTAGTGCATCCCAATATCTACGTGTAGTGTGGCAAGCTATTCAGATTTGGCGGCAGGACATACACTCCCAAACTTCGAAAACCTCCAGTTCCGGGCACATTCTGCCCTC